>JAVHMZ010457598.1:0-17650 GCA_034782995.1 Amazona versicolor
CGGTCAAGGCGTGCTGGTTAAGTATCACTGGGTTCCTAAACTCGGCGTCCGCAATCTCACGCAGGCTGAAGCAGATCAGATTCAAGCCACAAATTTCAATCACGGTACGCAGGACCTTTACGAGGCCATCGAGCGCGGTGAGTTCCCGGAGTGGGAGTTCAAGGTGCAGATCATGTCTGACGACGCGCACCCGGAACTCGACTTCGATCCGCTCGACGACACGAAACTTTGGCCCGAAGACAAATTCCCCATGAAGCCTGTGGGTCGAATGGTGCTCGATCGCAATCCGGTCAACTACTTCGCCGAAGTAGAGCAAGTTGCTTTCGGCACCGGTGTGCTGGTCGACGGCCTCGACTTCTCCGACGACAAGATGCTGCAAGGCCGTACATTGTCCTACTCCGACACGCAGCGCTACCGCGTGGGTCCCAACTACCTTCAACTACCAATCAACAAGCCGCAGGTGGCAGTCGCTACCAATCAGCGCGACGGTCAGATGACCTACTACGTCGATCAGAGCTCCAACCCTCACGTCAACTATGAGCCGAGCGCGATGGGCGGTCTGAACGAGGCTGAGCCTTCAGGCAAGCCGCACACGCCGTATGTAGAAGGCAATCTTGTTCGCCAGAAGATCGAGCGCGAAAACAACTTCGCTCAAGCGGGCGCAACTTATCGCGCGTTCAGCCAAGCTGAAAAAGATGAGCTCATTAACAACCTCGTGTCAAACCTGAAACAATGCCGGGAAGATATCCAGAAACGCATGGTTCAGCACTTCACATGGGCCGATAAAGAGTACGGTACTCGTGTCGCGAAAGGTCTCGGCATCGCTGTTCCTGCTCCTGCTGAGCAGGGAGAACTCGTAGCGAAGTAAGCACATTTAGCGCAAGGCATTAAGGGCCTCTGTCCCATTTTCTTGGGCGGGCCCTTTTACATTCCCATGTAGGCCGGCAGCGAAGTGCGCGCCCAGCCGCTCCAGTCGCCTGCACAGTAAAATTCGACCGTCGATGCCGCACTCTCCGCACCACCTATCCACGTCGCGCGGATGACGCTTGGAATATCGCGCAAATTTCCAACCGGAACAGCCGACTCCAAACGTGCCGCCGAGCATGGACGATCTGAGAACACCGCGTACTTCAAACCCGGCGTAACTGGAATTTCCGCTGCCGGGAAAAAGATCTCGGCGTTTCTCGGGCCCAGCACTCGCCGCAGCCCGTCCAGCGCTTGCGTCTCATCTGTCGCCTTTTGCCTCGCGTCCACCCGAACAATCACTTCGCCATTATCAAGCGGAGACATCAGTCGCATTGCTTGCGAGAACATTGCACCGTCGCGGTCGTTCGGCCGGTTCCCTCGCAGTATTGATCGAGCATCGACATACGCGAACCCGCACGTTGCTTCCGGCATCGTGTCGAGCGGTTGAGGCGATTGATTCTGCATCCGAATGGCAAACTCAATAAAGTTCGACATCGGAGTCTGCAGGAACGGAATGCGTCCTTCACATGTGTCGTACTTCATAGTGCGCGCGGTAAGCCAGATCTTTTCGTTGTGATCGATCGCCATGTGATCGTCCACAAGCACTTGGCGTTGAAACCCCAAATAAGCGCCCATCGGAAAGCGTCCATCACCGGTCGGAAAGCGAGTAGGATCCGTTAGCGTGAGCCGTGCGCGCGACACAGTGGGAACTTTCAGCCCGACAAACCAAGGCAGCAGCGTGATGGCAACCAGCGCCGCCACTGCCCGCTTCATCCCTTTCGGCCGCGCTCTCCAGGCTGCCCGATAAAGCCACATCGATCGACGGCTCGAAACCACGAACAGCACCGAGGCAATCGTCAGGAACCAGTAGCGGAGCGTGTACATCTGCAGCGAGTAGAATCCAAACGGAATCAGCGGCGCGCAAGCCAGCCCGGCATAGAACAGAAAGAAGTTCCGCTTCCGGACCGCCAACACCAGATACACCGCGACGCCACCCGCTAGCAGCACCAGCACCGCAAGCGACAAACCGAAGCCCAAAAACCCGACGTACGGACGGATATCGAACGTCATCGGATTTGCGTCTGGAATACGCACTCCGGCCATCCATTTACCAGCCAACACCGGAGCGATCGCAGCCACCGCCGCTAACCATATCAGCGGCCTCTTCAAAACTGAGACTCCACTCCCGCGTGATATCAGCGACAGCACCAACGTCGGAACTGCCAGCACCACATCTCCCCGGCACGCCGCCGCTACAGCTAGCAGAACTACTCCAGTTGCCTGGCTCGCCCGTGATCTCACCACACCCAGACCATAAAACGCCAACAGCAGAAACGCCAGTGACATCCAGCCGGTCCCGAAAAACGGCATGTACAAGACCAGCGCCGGCGAAAGAAAGACTGGCAGCAGCAGCGGGAGCGGCACATTTCGCGTCCGCCCCGTGCGGAAGGCCAGCGAGATCCATGCCACCGCCACCAGCACGGTAACCATGACATTCGGAGCCAGAACCGCGTCGGCGCCTGGGAACACCCGGTACAACGCCCACAACGCCAGGAAAGCGCCCCACTGCTTATCAAAGTTATAGAAGGTTGCGTGCCAGAAAGGAGTCTCTCCGCGCGCCATCTGCCACGCCCCGCTCAGGATTGACGCCTGATCGTTATCCCGAAAGCAGCCGTGTACAAACGGGAACACGAGAACGAGAAGAACCAGCGCTTGCAGCCCTATTAAAAGGACCCGCGGTCTTGATCTCCCATTCGTCACCATCTTTCTATCGTCCGAGAGTACCGTGCGCATGATGCCCTGCGAAAAATCCCGCCTTCCCGCCACTACCTCCTCGGATTCTTAAAAACCATGCCTCGTCTACTCGCTCTCGCCCTCCTCGCAGTCTTGTGTCCATGGCTCGCCACCTCTGCCTCGTCCGGGACTACCCGCAGCACCTCTACCAGCGCCCACGTCGCACCTCGAACAGATGCTCAACTCGACGCTCTTATCCGGGCAAAGCTTGCCAAATCGAAAATCGGCAAAGACGGCTTTAAGTTTCACGTCTCGCGTGGCATCGTGACCTGGGAAGGCAACACCGATGTCGCCCAGCACAAAGGCTCTGCCACACGCATGGCCAGAACGGCCGGCGCCGTTCAAGTAGTCAACAATATTCAGGTCAGCGCGGCCGGCAAAAACAAAGCCGTTGCCGGGCTAAAGCGCGCCACGGTCGTTCAGTAGGCGGCCCACCCGGCCACCTCTGCCGCATGTTAGATTGGGAACGCAACCCAATCTGAATGAAAAGCAGTCTTCTTCTTACCTCTACGTTCGCTTGCGCTGCGCTTTTGGCGGCCCAGGCAACCTCTCCTTCCCACACCTCTACTTCAACCACCTCCGCGCCGGAAAAACAGTTGAAGGTGCGAACCCCGGAAGAGATCGCCCAGCAAACGCCCGATAAGGTTGTCGCGACCATAGACGGTAGGCCGCTCACTGCCAAGCAGGCGATGGACATGCTCAATGCGTTGCCGCCGGACCAGCGCAAGCGTGCAGAAACCAACCTGTCGTCCATCGTTCAACAGATCTACACCAGCCGCCAACTGGCCGATCAGGCCGCCAAGCTTAACCTCGATCAGCAGTCGCCTACCAAAGAGCAACTCCAGTTGGCTCGCATGCAGGTGATGGCGCAAGCCTATCTGAACCGCATGGCCACGAGTTCGCCTGCGGGCTCTGCTGCGACGGATCCGCAGCAGTACTACAATGCCCATCCTCAAGAGTTTGATCAGGTCAAGCTGAGCGGCATCTTCGTCGCCTTCAATCCTCCTGGTACCCCAGCAGCGGCCGGCGGCCCTAATCGCACCGAAGAGCAGGCGCGCGACAAAGCCAGTGAAGACTCGAAGAAGCTTAAGGCAGGCGCGGATTTTGCCACCTTGGCGCGCACCGATTCCGATAATCAGCAGTCGGCATCGCGCGGTGGAGAACTCGGCACTTACTCGCTCGGGGACACGGGTCTTCCGCCCGATCTGAAGTCCTCGATCGAGAAGCTGCAGACGGGACAAGTCTCTGAGCCGGTCCGCATGCCAAATGCCTTCATCATTCTGCGCATGGACAGCCGCAGCAAACTAACCTTCGATCAGGCCAAGGCCGGCATCACGCAGAAGATCCAAAACGAAAAGAATCAGGCTGCGGTTAAGCAGGAACTTGACAAGTACAAAATTCAAGTACAAGACGCCGATTTCTTTGGCCCGTCGACGGCTTCCACCCCGGCCGCCAGTTCATCGAAAATCCCTTCTCTGCAGCGGCCACCATCCGGTGCAACCTCCACATCGACCGGCGCCACTACTCCTAGACCCCCGGCTTAGCTGTAAACAGCGCGACAGTCTACTCTTTATCTGCGCCGGGCTGCCGCCTTTATACGGCTCCCCGGTTGCCATCGAGGCACGTCCGGACCTCTGCGCCTCTCGTGGCAAACTTCTCAGTGGTATGCCCGACCGCGGAACGCCGGTCCATGCTGCTGCTTTTATTCGCGCGCGTAAAATCGTCCTTGAAGACGCACTGTTTGCGGATCCCTCAAAGCTTCGCCTGATCCTCATTCACGAGCTTTTTCACTTCGCGTGGGCAGGCGGGGGAAAGACACTCCGCCGTGATTACGCTGCGCTTCTTTCTCGCGAAATTTCGTCTCACGCGCGAGGCGAATTAGGAGAATCATCCGCCGTGAAAAAGACTCTGTTGAAGCGAACGAACTTAGCAGGCCGTATCTGGCGCGATTACGTCTGCGAAAGCTTCTGCGACACCGCCGCCTGGCTCTACAGCGGTTTACCGGCCCACCCTGATTTCACTCTCGCCCTGCGCTGGCAGAACATTCGCCGGCGCTGGTTCAAACAGACCTTTCCCGAATCCTTGTAGCTGCTAAGCGCTATTGGCCTGCCGCTGGGCGCTCTGAGATCGCCGAGCATGCCCCTCGTACCGCGCTACTTAAAAGTCGGCTCGAATTGCTATAGATCAGATCTTCGTTCTTGTCGAAGACTGCCACCTTATTGCCGTGCACGAAGGGCGTCGTCGGGTTAATGCCATCGTGATCCAGACGAATTACGTAATCTGCCTTGTCGCGGTTAGAAGTCACCACCGCCTCATGGCAGTTCCGCGAGAACATCTTCATCACTTCCACGTTTTGCGGGCTCGTGCCTCCCATGAAAGCCACCGATCCCTTCGCATCTCCAACCGCCGCATCACCACTGCCCTGCGTCGCGCCACTCTCCGTGATAAAAACTCTCGGTTTGCTGGTCGCAGCTAACGCCAGCAAAGGTGCTATCACGACGGCCAATCCCACGCGCACCACTCTGAGTTGCATCGTCCCCTCTCTTCCCTATGCTATTCGGTATTGCACACTTCGATGGACGTACGCAGCCATGAATACGGTAACGCCCTTCCGCTACGGCGCTCGGCTCTGTTTTCTTGCTCTCCTGGCATTTCTCCCGTCGAACTTGGCCGCTACGGACAACCTCGCCGCCATCTACGTTTACGCTTTGAGTGACGCGCCCGCGCGATCGTGGAAGCCCATCTTCTGCGACGATGCACCGGTCGCAAAGCTGAAGCGAGGTACATTCTTCGTTCTAAGCGTGGCTCCCGGCCGCCATCTTCTGAAGAGTACCAACGGCGCACCGGCGCTGGTCGATGTTCGACCCGACATTGACTCTTTCGTTCGGCTCAGCGGGCACGTCACCTTGGGCGAACCGGCCACTACGCTCTTGGAAACCGTTCCCGCGGTTGTTGCCCGCAATGATCTGCGCTTCGTCGTCTACATCAACGCAAAGCAAGTTCTCTCCAACTCCGTTTCCAAAACTGATCCCAGCGCATCCAAACAATTGGAGTTGCGACGCCGCGACGAAAATTAGGCCGACCCTCTCCGGTTATGCTTCCCAACTGCAAGTGACGAAGCTGTCCTTCTCTACTTTCCAGGCCTGACCGTCCTTCCTGTACATGCGTATGTTTCCTTCGCCGCAGAGTCCTCCGCAGGAGCGCGAAATCCCGGCCAAGGCCCTCGTATGGTCCTTGTTGAATATTGGTATCGAAAGAAACCGGACAAAGCGCAACTTCTCGTACCGCTCACAGCCGGAGAGCGCTCTCTGCCCATATTTTTGGCCAACGCAATCGATTGCTGTAGTAACTTCGTTTTGAGGAATTAACGCGTAGGGACGTCCGAAGTCGAACTTGGCTTCCCACGAAAAGGTGTGCGTCTTTGGACTGCCTACCTTTGCGACTATGCCTCGCTCCTCTGCGGTGGAGGGCTTGAAGCAATACGGTTTGTCAGCCAGCTCAAGTGGTTCGGTCGCAATTCCCAAGACTTCGCCGGCCTCCAGCCAGCTCGAGGCTTTGTAAAGCGACGAATAGAAGGCATAACTGTCAGCATCCAGAGCGCTGCGTAGGTTCAAGACCGACTCAGAGCGGCAACTGCAAAGGAGGACGCACAGCGCAACCCCAAACACGCTCGCCTCACGCATGAGCACTATTCTCCTCTGAAAGGGTTCGCCTCGGTGAGATGTCGGGTACGCAGGCGTGGCCCCAAGATTTTTTCACCCCGCCGGTCGGTAAGCAGATCTGCCCGCCAAAACGCGGTCGGTCCTGCTCCGCGCGCCGATCAGCGGGATTGCCCCCCATCCGCACGTTACAATGACTCTTCCATGCCGTCGCAGCTATTAGCGGGCAAGACCGCGCTCGTCCTCGGGCTCGCCAATAAATGGAGCATCGCCTACGCCATAGCTTCGGCCTTCGTACGCGAAGGCGCCACGCTTCTGCTCACTTACCAGGGTGAACGGCAGCAAAAAGCCGTTGAAGAACTGGGTGCAGAGCTGAAAGCCTCGGCCCTCCTGCCCTGCGATGTCACCAAACAAGAAGAGCTCGACAAGCTGGTTGCAGAGCTGCAAGCGCAAGCGCCCGTGTTGGACGCCGTCGTTCACAGCATCGCCTTCGCGAACAAAGAAGACCTCAGCCGGCCATTCGCCCAAACCAGTCGCGATGGTTTTCTCCTGGCCCAGGAAGTCAGCGCCTACTCCCTCATTAGCGTCGCCCGCTCGGTTGCCCCGCTCATGACGAAAGGTGGCGCCATAATGACGCTCACCTATCTTGGCTCCACCCGTGTCATTCCCAACTACAACGTAATGGGCGTAGCGAAGGCCGCGCTCGAAGCCTCCGTCCGCTATCTTGCCAGCGAACTCGGCCAGAACAAGATTCGTGTGAACGCCATCTCCGCCGGCGCCATCAAGACCGCCTCTGCCCGCGGCATCAAGGACTTCAGCAAGATGCTTGAAGGCACCTCGTCCATCGCCCCGCTCCGCCGCAACACTGACCCGCAGGAAGTCGCTGACGCAGCTGTTTTTCTCGCCAGTGACCTGGGCCGAGGCGTTACTGGAAACACGCTATTTGTCGACGCCGGATTCCACATTATGGGCGTCAACCTTGAAGCTTAAGAGGAATTTTGCTGCCCTTTTGTTCCCAACAGATGCGGCGTTCCTACGTCCAATGGAACAGCGCGCCTATATTATGCTGGTGTTTTCCAATCGCCTTCGGCGTTTGATGACCGGCTCGCGTTCCGTCTGAGCCAATTTTGTTTGTCTAACCATATGATTCAGGTTGAAAATCTCTCGAAGAGATACGCGCGTCACGTCGCGGTAAATAACATCTCTTTCTCTGTTGAGAAAGGCGACATCGTCGGTTTCCTAGGCCCCAACGGCGCGGGCAAAACCACTACGATGCGTATTCTCACCTGCTTTATGCCGCCCACGGCCGGCAAAGCGACTGTCGGTAATTACGACGTTTTTGAACAGCCTTTCGAGGTGAAGAAGCACATCGGTTATTTGCCCGAAGCGCCGCCGCTCTACCCGGAAATGAGTGTCACCGATTACCTGGCCTTCGTCGCTCGTCTCAAAAATGTACCCGCGGGCGAAATCAAACGCCGTACCGACCAAGTGATGGAGCGCTGCGCCGTTGCCGATGTGCGTACCAAGCTCATTTCAAAACTTTCGAAGGGTTACAGGCAGCGCGTCGGTCTCGCGCAAGCCATCATTCACAATCCCGACGTACTGATCCTCGACGAGCCCACTTCCGGTCTCGACCCCAAGCAGATCAACGAAACCCGAGAGCTCATCAAGAGCCTCGCCGGCGAGCACACCATTATCTTGAGCACGCACATCCTGCCCGAGGTAGAGGCGGTCTGCCGCAAAGTCATCATTATCAACAAAGGCCGCGTAGTCGCCACCGATTCGGTCGAAAACCTCAAGAATCGCGCCAGCGCTGGAACCGCCGTTCAGGTGCAGATCGAGACCGGTGAAAACGCCGCCGACAGCCATGCAGTCCGGCAGCGCCTCGAACAGGTTCCGGGCGTCAGCAAAGTTCTGGATCAGGAAGTTAGCGGGCCGCGTCTTTGCTTCGAGATCGAAAGCCTGCAAGGCTACAACACTCGTGCCGACATCGCGCGCTCCGTGGTACACGCGGGTTGGAATCTTCTCGAATTGAAGTCCACTACGCTCACCCTGGAAGAAGTTTTCCTCGAATTGACGGCGTCGCAAGTAAGTGCTGCGCCCGTCGAAGCGGGAGAGCTGGCATGAGAAATATTTGGACCATTTGCCGCCGCGAACTCTATGCTTACTTCGTCTCGCCCATCGCGTGGGTTTTGCTGACGATCTTTGCCGTCCTGAGCGGCTTCTTCACCTACATCATCAGTGCCAGCTTCGTGCGCGCCGGACTCGAAGGCCAGATGAGCGGCCAGTCATTTCCTATGAATGTTAACGAACAGGTAATTGCGCCGCTCTTCTCGAACATCGCTGTCGTTGGCCTGTTTCTCATTCCGTTGATCAGCATGCGCCTATTCGCGGAAGAAAAACGCCAGGGCACCATTGAGCTGTTGGTGACTTCGCCCGTGCACGACACCGAAGTGGTGCTTGGCAAGTGGCTCTCCGCCGTCATCATGTACGCGGCTCTCCTCTGCGTGCTGCTGCTCGATTTTAGCTTCTTGTTCGTGTATGGCAATCCTGATATCAAGCCGGTACTCACAGGCTTTCTCGGCATTCTCTTGCAAGGTGCTTGCCTGCTCGCCTTCGGCACTTTCATCTCCACGCTCACGCGCAACCAGATTGTTGCGGGCGCTATCGGCTTTTCGCTTTCGCTCGTGCTGTGGATTTTGAATTGGACTACTTCGTTCGGAAACTCCGATACCGTGCAGGCGCTTAATTATCTTTCCATTGTCAGCCACATGGAGAGCTTCTCCCGCGGCGTTATCGACAGCAAAGATCTGCTTTATTACTTCTCTATGATTTTCCTCGGCTTGTTTCTGACCACCCGTTCACTCGAATCGCTTCGGTGGAGGGCGTAGTCAATGGCGGCAACTACACCGATTGATCCGTCTCCCACGAAGCACAGCGTCTCGGCGCGCCAGGCGCGTTTCGGAGCAACGGCGTCGCTTTACACCATCGTCGTTATTGCAGTGCTGGTTCTGGTGAACTGGCTCGGCAATCGCTACAACAAGACTTATGACACGACCAGTAACAAACGCTTCACTCTCTCGCAAGAAACTCAGAAAGTCGTAAAAGGTCTCAAGCAGGACGCCACCATTACTTACATCGACAAAGCGAGCGCGTTCGCTCAGGCGAAGGGTATTCTCGACCGCTACGGCAATCTCTCTTCAAAGGTCCACATCCAGTATGTCGACTACCAGAAGCAGCCTACCGTGGCTCGCGCCTACGGTTTGCGCTATGCGGGTACTGCTTACGTCGAAGTTGGGCCGCGTCGCGAAGAAGCCAAGGGCCTTACCGAAGAGGGCATCACTGGCGCATTTCTGAAAGACTTGAAAGGCGTTCGCCGCGTCTGCTTTATCACTGGCTCGCAGGAACACTCCATTGACGGCACGGACAGCAACGGTCTCTCGCAATTCAAGACCCTGATTGAGCGCGATAACTATCAGGCGCAATCCATGACGTTGGTTGATAAAACCGCTGTACCTGCTGACTGCAATGTCGTGGTCGTCGCCGGACCTTCTAACGACTACACACCTAATGAAGTCAGCGCTCTGAAGACCTACGTCGAAGGCGGCGGCCGCGTCCTTTTCCTGCTCGATCCGCCACTCGATTTCAAGAGCGAGCACATCGCGGAGAACAAAGGTCTCGTCGACCTGCTTGCAAGCTGGGGTGTTACCGAAGAAAACGATCTGGTCCTCGAGCAAAATCCCATGGGTCAGCTCTTCGGCTTCGGACCGGAGATTCCCATCGTTAGCAATTACGGTTCGCAGCCTATCGTGAACGATCTGAAGAACGGCGTTAGCGGTTTCCCGGTCAGCCGCTCCATTCAGATCAAGAACACCGATAAGGTTACACTCGATCGTCTGTTCTCGACCTCCGATCGTGCCATCGCCGCTACGAAACTGAATACAAGTGAGATCAATCCTTCTGATCCTTCCAATAAGAAGGGACCGTTCATCCTGGGCGCGGCCGGCACTTACAACACCGGCAAAAGCGGCAACCCGGGCCGCTTCGTGGTCATCGGAACGTCCGGTATCATCACGAACTCAATGCTCAACTTCCAGTCGAACCGGGATGTCGCGTTGAATTCCATCAATTGGCTGTCCTCTGACGAGGACCTGATTTCCATTCGCCCGAAAGAAAGTGAAGATCGACGTCTCAACGTCACGCAGCGTCAGATGAACACCTTCGCTTATAGTGACCTGATCGCCATTCCAGCCTTGATCATCATTGGCGGCGTAATGATCTTCCTCAAGAGGCGTTAACATGAAGCCGCGAAATCTAGTGATTGCGGCGGCTCTCCTGGCGGTTTTGAGCGGTGCAGTTTGGTGGTCGCAAAAGCACCCGCCTTCTGCCGATAAGGGAACTCCCGCCGCTTCGTCGCCTAAGCTGCTCGACATCGGAGAGAAGGATATTCGTTCCGTCGATCTCAAGAAGAAAGACGGCAGTACGATTGACTTGCAGCACCAAAATGGCAAGTGGGCCATCACATCACCCGACAAGTTCTCCGCTGACACCGACGCATCAACGAGCCTCGTTTCGGCGCTGAGTCCTGTTACTGCCGATAGCGTGGTCGATGAGAAGCCCTCTGACGTTTCGAAGTATGGCTTCAGCCAGCCGTCTCTCACCGTGACGGTAAATCGCAATAGCGGCAAGTCCGACCAGCTGGTTTTTGGCGACGATGTTCCGGCAGGTTCGATGGTGTACGCGCGCGTCAACTCTGATCCCAAAGTCTATGCTGTGGCGTCGTCGGTCAAAACGTCCTTCGACAAATCGGCCAACGATTTGCGCGACAAACGCCTTCTCACCTTCGACACCAACAAGGTCACGCGTGTTGATGTGTCCTCTGGAAAGTCGGACATCGAGTTCGGAAAGAACAACGCGAATGAATGGCAGATCCTCAAGCCGCAGCCTTACCGCGCCGACAGCTTCCAAGTCGAAGATCTCCTGCGCAAACTGAACGAAGCCAAGATGGATCTCTCGGGAGCTGCCGACACCGCTCAAAAAGCCTCCGCGGCCTATGCTGCCGGCTCGCCCCTCTCCAGCGTGAAGGTATCGGACGCCAACGGAACCCAGACGCTCGATCTGAAGAAGAACAAGGATGATTACTACGCGAAAAGCAGCGTGGTCGCGGGCGTCTTTAAGGTCGCATCTGATCTCGGGAAAGCAATCGATAAGCCGCTGGATGATTTCCGTAACAAGAAGCTCTTCGACTTTGGCTTCAACGATCCCACGCAGATCTCGATTCAAAATGGCAAAGACGACAAGACGTTGGTGAGGTCCGGCAGCGATTGGAAACTAAATGGAAAAACCATGGACCCCGGAACGGTGCAAACGGTGATTGACAAGTTGCGTGATCTCTCGGCAACTAAGTTCGTGGCCAGTGGTTTCACGTCGCCCGTGCTTTCTGTGAGCATAACTTCGAACAATGGAAAGCGCGTCGAGAAAACAGAATTCGCCAAGACTGGCGACAACTACCTTGCGCGCCGGGAAAACGAATCGGCGCTCTACCAACTCGACGCCAAAGCTGTAAACGATATCCTGGATGCAAGCCGCGCAATCAAGCCGGCCGCCTCCAACGCGAAAAAGTAGGCCAAGCGGCCCGCTTCTCAGTTAATCAACGGTCCAACGGGAGCTCAGATGCCTGCGCTGAACACAGATCTTTATGAACTGACTATGGCAGCAGGTTACTGGCTCGCCGGCAAACAGGATGAAATTGCCACCTTCGAACTTTCGGTTCGCCGCCTGCCGGAAAAGCGCAATTTTCTGGTCGCAGCCGGACTTGAACAAGCTGTCGAATATCTGCAGAACTTACGCTTCGAAGTAAACGAACTTGACTACCTGCGCTCTCTTCCGCAGTTCGCAAAAACGCCTCCGGAGTTCTTCCAATTTTTAACCGACCTTCGTTTCGAGGGCGATCTGTTCGCTCTTCCCGAAGGCACGCCGTTTTTCGCTAACGAGCCGCTCGCAATCATTCGTGCTCCTATCATCCAGGCGCAACTCGTCGAGACATATCTTCTCTCCACGTTCGCATTCCAAACCAGCATTGCGTCAAAAGCTGCGCGCTGTGTGATTGCCGCCGAAGACCGCCCTGTGATCGAGTTTGGTAGCCGGCGCGCTCACGGGCCTGACGCCGGTGTTCTCGCCGGCCGCGCCGCTTTTATCGGCGGCTGTGCGGGCACCAGCAACACCGAGAGCGGCATGCGATTCGGCATCCCTGTCTCCGGCACCGCGGCGCATTCCTGGACCATGTCTTTCAATGACGAAGAAGAGTCCTTTCGTGCACTGCAGCGCTTCCTGGGTGACAATACCGTTTTTCTGCTTGACACCTATGACACCCTGGAAGCAGCCCATTTAGTAACTCGCCTCGAAGAGTCGGCTTGGGGCGTGCGCCTCGATAGCGGCGATCTCGTCGAACTTTCCAAGGAAGTCCGCGGCATTCTCGATAACGCCGGATGCGAAAAAGTTAAAATCTTCGCTACCAACGAGCTGGACGAACATCGCATCGCCGAGGTGTTGCGCCAGGGTGCTCCTATTGATGCATTCGGCGTCGGCACGCAGCTCGCAACTTCTGCGGATGCGCCGAGCCTGTCGGTGATCTACAAAATGGTCGAGCTCAAACGGGAAGATGCCGTGCAGTACACGGCAAAGTTCAGTGACGAGAAAAGTACTCGGCCTGGAGCCAAGCAAATCTTTCGTTGCCCTGATCACGACGTGCTGGCATTACAGACCGAGTGTCTCCCGGAATGCGGAGGCGAACCGCTGATACGGCCCGTGCTGATCGGCGGAGATGCGATTGAAAAACGCCCGGCCATTTCTCGAGTTCAGGAGCATGCGCGCAAAAATATCAAAGCATTACCGACGGAGCTACGCGATCTGGATCGCCCAATTTCGTATCGCGTGGATGTAAGCCGTCGCCTCAATGAGCTGACTGAAACCGTCCGCGACCGTTTTCGGGCGTCCGTTCGTTAAGAAATGAGGACGGTGTTCGTTGATGTCGATACGCAGCTCGACTTCCTGACTCCCGCGGGAGCTCTCGCCGTTCCGGGCGCAGCAAAGATCGCAGGTGCGATCTCTCGACTAACGCGGCACGCGCTGGTCTCGAACATCCCAATCGTGTCAACGTTAGACAGTCACACAGAAGATGACGTGGAGTTCAAAACCTGGAAGCCACACTGCGTCATCGGTACGCAAGGTCACGCGAAGTTCGCCGGTTCGCTTGCGCCGAAATCCGTTTTAGTAAGTGATACGTTGCATGCCGCTGAGCACGTCCTTCCCGCTATCCAATCGGTTCAGCAGATTATAGTCGCGAAACACACAATCGATGTCCTTGCCAGCGAGAATCTCCGCACTATTCTGGGTTTCTTAGCCGCTGATCGTTACGTGATCTACGGACTCGTTACTGAATACTGCATTCGTGCGGCCGCGTTGGGATTGCTGAAACAGGGCAATGTCGAGATCGTCAGTGATGCCGTTAAGGAGCTCGATACAAAGGCTCGAGACAGTTTTTTTGAAATCTTCGTTCGGCAGGGAGGTCACTTGACTAAGTTGGATGAGGTTCTGAGAGGGTAGCGTAACGCAAAGCAAAAGAGCCGGACATCGCCCGGCTCCCTCCAGCGCTGAAAATGATTCTTTTTTAGGCTTTGTTTCGTAACATGCGGAATCGACCTGCCAGTGCAGCGCCTATCCCGGCAAGACCGACAAAGCCCAGCGAAGATGGTTCTGGTGCGGTGTTCGGCGTGGGCTGATTAAAGCCGATGTCGTCAACAAAGAAATCCCATGACGGATCGGTCGTGCTGATGGTCACGATGTCGCCTACGGCTGGGAATGACACAAGGGATGTGCCGCCCGACGTGTTCGGCGCAAGAGTGACCGTGTTGGAGAGTCCCATGTTGTCAGCGACGGTGAACGTATCCGTATAAGTTTGTCCGTTGTAAACATTTACGAAGAAGTTATTGATGTTACTCGGGAACATTAGCGTAATCGTACTTAGGTCACCTGGGCCACCGAAAGCAGCCGTGCCATAAACAGATGTCTGGTCAGCTGGTAAGTTCGTTGTCATGGTCAGAATGCTTCCGCCGGAAATAATCACGTTTCCAATAGAGGTTGGAACCGAAAGTGTTTGCTCGGGTCCTCCGAAAAGGCTCGGGCCTGTGTAAGTTTCAAAGTCGATGACGTCCGCGCGAGCCTGGCCAGTGGAGAGAAGAAACCCGCCAAAGGCTAGGGCGAGAAGTGGTTTGGGTAAAAACATTGAGTCCTCCGTTGCAATCTTCTATTGCAAGAGTGGGCCCATTCAGCAATGCTGTACCGTTCGCGCCAAGCAACGTGAACGCGTTAACGCTCGAAGTTAGCGCTTGAAAGTAACTACGTGTTGGCCAGCGGGAAGAAGAATCGTGCCATTCGATTCATTTCTATAAGGTTCGCCGTCGACCTCAATCCCCGAAAGTTTTGCATCCATTAGCGCTATGGCCCGCGTCCGGCTCTGATACGCAATCTCGGCACCTGATTGCGAAGCAACGGCTGTCTGAACCTGTCCGTTAAAGTCGCGAACCGTTAAGCGTGGCTGCTCGACCGCCGCTGCGAGCCTATGCTTGCCCGCGGGCGCGAGAACGAATCGATCGTTCTGCAAAGGCCACAGCTTGCCGTCCAGTTCTGCCGCGCCTTGCCACGCGACGCGTGTTGTCTCGGGTGCATCCACTTTCAGTTCGTCGCCGTTTACTTCTTCGACGCGGGTGTTCGCCGCCGCAGCCGGCAGTAACGCGAGATCCTGCAGTTCGAGCGAGTTCTCGAAATATAGGGCCACGCGCCCGAAAGAAACGGCTGCCTGATGCACTAGCTCAAACAGTTCGACGCCGGTCTGCTTCTTTGTCGGATACACATCCTGATAGCGTTCGACCACATTGATGTCGACAGCCAACTGGCTCCGATCGGAAGTTAGTTGTTTGTACTTGTCGGCGAGCTTCGCGTAACGCTCCGGCCCAAGTGCCCACAGCGTTGCCGGATCTTCCACCAGGAGCGTTCCATTGCGAACACGCATCACCGGCACAGTACGAGCCACGTCCGCGCCCAGCTCATCGCGGATCCCCGGATCGAAACGATCGTCGATATGCGTCAGCACCACGTCGAGATACGGCTTGCCCGCACGGCACTTGTCGATCGTCTCCAGCCATTCTTTTTGCATTAGCGAGGCCAGCTCCGCGCGGTAATCGAGGAACTGGCGCAGCGCCTCCGGATGAGTCTTCATTGAGTGAGGGGAATTCTCATCCCACAGGAGCTTCGGGTCCCAACCCGCAGCCCGCGTGAAGTTTCGTCGCACATCTTCGTTCATGGGGGTGAATCGCGCCGGATTCGCCGCGCCCTCGAGCGATTCGAAATACAGCTCCGAGACATTCACCCCATCCCAGTCGAAGCGTTTCAGCAGCGCGCTCATCTCACGCGTGATTTCGGCGCGGCACTCTGGGTTCTGCAGGTTCATCAGCTTGCGCCAATCAAGCTGCGCATCTTGCCCGACGGCTGTTTTCTCACGCCACTCGGGATGCTGCGCCCAGAACTTCTCGCTCACGTGCGGCAGTTCAAGCCAGGCATAAACCGAAATCGCATTCCGATGACAAGCTTCGATCAGTTTCGCCAGATACTCGTCCTGTGCTGCGTCCGGCTCTACGTTGTGCCACGCCGCAACATGCAGGACACTGATGCCCGCCTTCCGCCATCGCTTCGCTAGGTAATCTGAATCGGCGCGGCTACGGTACGATCCATCGAAGAACGCCCACAGTGACGCGCTCTCAGCGGCCGGTGTGAGTCCGAGATCTACCAGCGCCTGCAGTAGATAGGGAAAACGCTCGATGCCGCTCTCGCCCGGAGGAACTGCTATCCACAACACCGCTCCTTGCGCCGTTCGCTTTCCCGCGGCTACCGGGCTTCCCTTCCACTTCTCAGTCGCGAAGACGCGGAAGCCGGAAGGAAGCGTAACGGGTGAAATGTCAACCGGCTCCTCCCAGATGATTTGCATTCCCGGCCCGTGCGTGTCACAGATCTGCCGTATGCGTAATTGCTTTGCTTGCTTTGAAATGCCAAACTGCTCCGCGAGCGAACCGCTACCTACTACGACGAGAATGTGATTGTCCGCCAGCGCGGCAAAACTTGCGCTTTCGTCACCGCCGGCAATGATCACCGATGCTTCCTCCGCATCGCCCTCGAGGAAACCTAATGCGCCGAAAATTTTCGTCCATGGCTGGTGATCCGTTCCTCGCACCTGAAATTTGGCAGCGTTTGCCGAGATCGAAAGCGCGAGAAGTAAGAACGTGAGATTTCTCATTTGGTGATTGCGTACCAGAGACTCACACGAACGTCGTTATAGGCAGGCTTCGACGCATTGGTGTAGAACCCGTGCAGCAGGTCGGTAGAAAAGTACATCGCTGGCGGCATCCAGGGCGCGTGAAACTTCAGACCCGGGCCAAGCTCAATGGTGTTCGCCCAAGCCTCGCTTTTCATGTCGCGCGTGTAGTTGGCGTTTACCAGAAGTTGTCCCGCCCAGCCATTCGACATGGCAAATGTTTTTCCTGCCCGATGCTGCGAATAGAAGAGCCAGTCCTTGTCGAACCGGTGAACGTAAACCGCATCGCCCGTTGTTTCGTAGAACATTCCCGTCTCGTTGCGTCCCAGCACCGAACCAAACCCTTTCGCAAAATTCAAGCCGCCGCGGTAATCGGGGATGGCAGCTCCCACGTCGTGACGGCTCTGCAAATATTTGAACGCCTCGCCGGCCTCGGCCCACGCCGTAATGTGATGCCAGGTCTTCGAAGCAACACCCGCACCAAGAATGAACGAACTCTCCGACAGATACGCGGGCGTCGATGTTTGAGGCTGCGTTATGCTGCCGCGCACGTCTCCCGCAAAGCGCATCGATACATAGAACGAAATGTCCTTATTCGCTTTCCCCAGGAAGGACAGCGGAATCGTTCGTTTCACTTGGCCGTAGCTGAACACGTCTTTCCAGCGCGAGGAAAACATCGGCATGGCCCAGATTGTCGTCGCGGGCAGCGTGTCGCCGCGCAAATTATGAAACGCTCGCGAGGCTTCTACCGCCACCTGTGGATCATCGGCGCGTCGTGCCTGATTGAACCACTCGATCGCCTCCGCATCCTTCTTTGCCTGGTTGTAAGCCCAACCCAGTTGCAACATCACTTCGGCGTCGTCCG
>JAVHMZ010458568.1:0-17638 GCA_034782995.1 Amazona versicolor
TTTGGGCTGGGCAGCACCTTGGTGGCCGAGCCGGAGTTGGCTGGCGTAATCAGGCTTATCACGTCAACATACCCTGTGTCGCCACGCGGTGTTCGTGGCGAACTTCGTTTAAAGATTTCGAGCTAGCGCAGCCCCGAGCGCAACGGCGACAAAGCAAACCACATTCGTGGCCAGAAAATTGAGCGCGGCGAACGAGAATTGCCCTTTCTCAAGAAGCGCGAACGTCTCAAAAGCGTAACTGGAGTAGGTCGAGTAAGTAGCGCAGAATCCCACGGCGATGGAAATACGCCAGCGGGGATCAGCCAGCACCCGCTCAGTCGTCCAAATAAGAAAGAAGCCAAGAAAGAAGCTGGCGGTGATGTTGATGATCAGCGTGCCAAACGGAAAGCTGGACGGGATCAGTTTGGCGGCATACAGCGCAACGAAATAGCGAAGATTTGCGCCGATGATTGCGCCGAGTGATATCAAGAGGATCGTTTTCACGATTGGCTCCAACCGACAGAGGTGGTAGGAGTCATCAGCCCTCGATAAGGGCGGTTGGGTCGGGGAGAACTCCATTCCCCGTCCACAGAGACTACCCAACCCCCAAGAACCCAGAGCCCGCGCCCCCCGTCCCACTAGGGCATGGCAAACGACGATCGCGAGAAGCTCAGCGTGTCGTGATGTGCCCCCGCGACGTGGAAGTCCGCGACGGTCGTCAGGCCAGGATCGGCCCGGAACACGAAGGTGCGGTCGCCGCTCGAGCCGTCGAGAGTGGAGGCCTTCGGCGCATCCACCGTCTCGCCCTGCGCGATCGTCAGATGACGGCGCCGCGCTGTCGGCGACGCGGTAGCATTGGTTGCCGCATTGGGCGTCGGGGTGGGAATGGCGGGAGGGCTGGCGGCCGTGCTCGTGTTCTGGGCCGGGACGGTGCCGATCGTATAGCCCAGGACATCGAGCAACTGGAGGTCGGATGCCGAGAAGTTGCTTGCGACGCCGGCCGTGATGTTGCCGAAGACGTCGCCCGTGGTGCTGGCCGCCCAATCGGCAGCATCCCCGCCCAACAGGGGGTTGTTGAACACCCCCGACATGGTATGGCCGTCGATCGAGAACGACCCGGACGCCGGTGTCAGGTCCCGCTGGCCCGGTGCCGTATAGCGGAACAGGTCGACAGGACCGTAGACGTTCGGACGCTGGCTGCTCGATAGGTAGCCGATGCGGCCCAGCACCTCCGTGATCTCGTGCTCGAGCGAAACCACGGGATCGTACTGGCCCGCGCTCACGCGGCCGTTGGCGCTCGGCGACCAATTCAACGAGCTATCGAGGCCGACGAATCCGTCCGGCGAGGCCGAGTTCGGATCGGCCAGTCCCAGCGCCTTGAGCATGGCCGTCGGGACATAGAACTGCCCGCCGTGCGTCGGGTCGGTAGCCGTCAGGGTGGCGACAGCGGTTCGGTCGTCAGCGGAGGTCGCGTGGCTCGAGAGCGCGCCGTAGAGAGTATTGTACGAGACATAGCCTCCATACGACTGATTTTGCGCCGCGGCACCCGCCCGGATCGGGAGGTTGTTTTCCTCTCCCCAAGAAAAGGTCAGGTTCAGCGTGATCGGGTTGGCGATCAGCGCGTTCATCTGACCAACCGCAAAGTTGACCGCCGACTTGAACCATGATGGAGCGGAATTGCCGCTAGCGTCGTAAGAAATATTGATGTTCATTGGTTCATTCCCTGCACTTTCTGCGCGGAATGTGCCGATGAACGACCAATGCTGTCCTAATAGATCTGCTTTATATGAGCTTAAGAAACGTCAGAGTAAAATATTGCATATCTTAAGAAGCAATAAGGAAGACAAATCCAAAATTTTTATGATTAAATCTAAGTAAGATATTCAGAGACTTAGAAGGGATCGATGATTTACGACGTATGAAAGCTAGTTGGTTTTTACTTTTATATCTCTGATTTACCGAACCTAGACAGCAAAACGGTAAGCTAAATACCCTTGAAACAAACGAGACTAACGATGTGCTGACGGTAGCCGCAGCCGACCGCTCCACCCGGGCGTCGGCTTTCGACCGCTCGGGTCGAAGACGCGGCGCCGTTGGACCGTCCGGAAATCGTCGGCATCGGATCGAGACGCACGATTGAAATGCCGGAGGGCTACTGGCTCCGATGCCTGCCAGTGCTCACCCCGAGATGCGAGGAGATCGCCATGACCCGAGCCTTTGCGTATACCGTTTCGACCCTGCTGACCGTCAGCGCTGTCTCAGCCCAGGATCTTCGCCCGATCGAGAACTACAGCGTCCATCTTGGATCGGTATCGGGTTCTGTGTTCTACGAGAAGATCGACAATGACGTGCAACTCGTGGCCACTTTGAGCAGTGGTCCGGACACGACGCCGGTTCGGATCATAACGACGCTTGCTGCCGGTCAGAGCACGATTGTCTCGGTTCCGCGTGGACCTGCCGAGTCAGCCCTTGACGTGAAGTTCACCCGGCGCGGCGACCTGCTGTCGGTTCAGGAGAGCGGAATGGTCGTCGGCAGCATCAAATAGCCGAGCCTTTGCGGACGGCCGTCTTGCGCCTGGCGGCCGGCTCCGCCGCCAGCTAAATCGTCCGAGTATCGATGATCGTCGTCGAACGGGGCATGCTCGACCAAATCCAGCATCACCGAGCATCCGATCATATAGACGATTGCGATCCACATCACGGCGGGCGGTCCAGCGTTGATTTACGCCTATGGGGTCAGCCAGGTGTGAAGAAACATATAAACCGTTGCTGCGTCAGGAGGACCTTGCCTCGGTGCGCGGCGTCCGCAGCACGTCGAGCAGCGATACGGCGATGGTCTTGAGATCGTAGCGGCGGAGGAAGCATTGGCGCGCGTTAAGCGACATGGCTTGCCGCTCACCGTCCGTTAAGGCGCACATCGCGCGCAGGCCACGCCCGACGTCCTCGGCCTGGTCGTCAACCACGATGCCAGCTCCGTCCGCTTCGATCTGCCGCCAGATATTGACCTTGTCGGTGATCAGCACCGGCGTTCCAAGGATCAGCGCTTCCGCCACCGCAACCCCGAAGTTCTCCTGGTGAGAGGGCAGGGCGAAACATCTGGCGCTGACGAAAGCGCCCCACTTGTCGTCACCGGTCAGCATGCCGGGCCAATGAATACGCGATCCGACACCGAGACGCTCGGCCGCGGCCGCCAGCTCTCGCTGCCACCCAACCTGGTCCGGCCCCGCGATGACGAGGTCGAGATCCGGGTAGTCTGCCGCCAATCCGGCGAAAGCGCCGATCAGCAGGTCCACCCCCTTTTTGGGGTGGATCCGACCCAGAAAAAGAATGAAAGGACGCTGCCCGAGACGCGGCAAACGGGCCAGGAAAGCCTGCCGGTAGGCCTGCCGATCGCCGTCGATATCACCGGCCCCGAACCCCACGACGACGGGCCGCACCTCATAAGGACGAAACGATTGCGCCGCCAGGTCGCGCTCGTCTTCGGTGGTGAACAGCACGCCGGCCGCATCACGCAGGACCCGGTGTTCGAACAACCTCCAGAACAGCGCCTTGAGTTTCGCCTTGCGCGGGTAGGCTTTGATAAACCAGGGATCCAGCATTCCGTGCGTAAAGACGAAATAGGGCGTGCTCGATCCCGCCAGCGCGCGCCAGGTTCCGACCGAGGCGTAGTTCCAAAGGCCATGCACGATCACAGCCGAATAGGTCTTGGCGTGTGTCTTGAGCCAGGCCACCAGACCTGGACTGACCGTGTAGCTCAGACCGGGGAGAAGCGATCTCCCACCCAAGGCTACCGTCCAAAGGGGCGACTGTCTCACCCAAGCCGCTCCAGGATCATCGAGCGACAGGATGTGGCACTCATGCCCAAGTCCGGTCCAAACCTCCGAAAACGACCGAATGCCTTCGATCGGCCCGCCCCCACGGGGGTCGACGGTGGCTATGACATGCAGGATGCGCAAGGCTCGTCCGACTGACCCGATCTTAACCGCAGATTGAAAACCCAGGGAGAGTAGGGCATCTCAGGCCCTATTGTAAGATGCGGACGGGGGCACCGGCTCGCAACTCGGAAGGTCGATGATCCGCACTCTCCTGCCTTGGCTTTCGCTTTCGGGAAGCCTGGCCCGCCGGGCACCGTCTTGGCCCGGCGTCAAAGGCCGCGTCCTTTACGCCATCGGTGACATCCACGGACGATCCGACTGCCTGTCGAGAGCGCACGCGCTGATCGACGCCGATCGGGGACGTCCTGGGACCGAACCGAGCCTCGAGATCTATCTCGGCGACTTCGTCGATCGCGGACCGAACACGAAGGAGGTGATCGATGCCCTCATGGCGCGAAGCTCGTCCCGGGATGTCGTCTTGCTGCGCGGGAATCACGAAATCCTGATGCAGGAGTTCCTCGATGGAAAGGTGCCGTTCGACGTCTGGCGGCCACTCGGGGGCGCCGAAACCCTGATGTCCTACGGCGTCGGGACCGTCGACAAGCTGCATGGGACAGTCGACAGGGCCACGCTGGCCGCGTTGCCGCCGGACCATATCGCCTTTCTGCGGAACCTTCAGAACTACTTCGTCTACGATCGGTACTGCTTCGTCCATGCCGGGCTGCGGCCGAACATCCAACTGCATCGTCAGTCCGCCGATGATCTCACCAGGATCAGAGGTGATTTTCTCAAATATCGAGGCGATTTCGGCTATACGGTCGTGCACGGTCACACGCCCGTGGCGACGGTAGACTTCCAACCCAACCGGATCAACATCGATACGGGCGCCTACCTGACCAGCCGCTTGTCCGTGCTCAGGATCGACGAAGCCGGGCCAGACGTCCTGGGTTCCGCGCCGACCAGATAAGGGCTGGGCCGGCCCGCGCTCGAGATTATGGAAGAGATCCGGCCGGCGGCCTGAGACCTATTTGCATCATGTATGGTTTATCGTTCGGCTCGGCCCGGATTGGAGGCGGCCAGTTGCCGCTGAGCCTCGCCACGGAAGCTCGTTTCTGGTTTATGTGCCTGCGTGTGTGGACCAGTCGAGGCTTGTGCCGTGAGTTTGCCGCAACGGATCCGTCGCTCTTTGAACCGCCTCGCGGTGCTTGGTCTTACCGGCCTCTCGGTGTCGGGTTGCCTGGCGGATTTCGTCTCTCCCTTGTCCGTGGCGACCCATCGGTATCCATCGGCGAAACAGACGAGCGCGGTATCCCGTCCGGCCCGACCGCAACAGGTCGAGGAGGCCTATGTCGCCGTCGACCGGCTACCGACGGCGAAGGAAATCTTCGATCTGCATCCGAAGGGCTCGGATCCGGGCAAGATGCGGCAGCCGTTCATCCTCGATCCGCACGAGGGCCCGTTGAAGATCTCGAGCCTGTCCGCGAACGACGCGGCAGCCGAGAGTAGAATACAGTCAGGGCAGTCCGAGACCGCGGCCCGCATGGCGGTCCTTCGTCCAGTCCTGCCCCCGCCGATGCCCAAGAGCGCGACGTCCCGCCCCTCCGACATCACCTTCGGACATCAATGATCGCCGACCGCGAGGGAGCGGACCGCCTCGCCGCCCGCGCGAGGCCCAGTCAGTTGGCCGCACTCGGCAGATTGCCGTCCAGGATTGAACCGGCTTCTGCTCCACGTTCGATCGTATAGGCTTGCTCGCAGCGACGGCAGTCGTTGCCCTGAAATATCGCGCCCAAGACCGCGACCTGATCGTCGGATGGCCCAGTTTCGTTCTCGGCGTGAGTCAGGCTGGCGTAGCCTTCGTGCGAAGCATATTCCTCGAGTCGCGAGGTGACGTTCGGGACATGCGCCGTGATGGCGTTGCGGCGGATCTCGATGCCGAGCTGGCTTATCCCGAATGCCGCGGTGTCCTTTCTGATGGCGGCCAGGATGATGTAGGCGATCCACCGTCCTGTGTCGTTCACGACCGTGTTGTTGGTGACGGTGGTGTTGAATTGCGGCGTGAACAGCTGGCCCAAGTTGTCTTGATAGGACCGCAAGTAGATACCGCCCCCCTCGCTGATCGAATTACCGTCGATCAAGACGTCGTTGATCGCGCTCTGGTAAAGCCAGATTCCGCGAGGATTGTCCTTGAGAACGTTGGCCTTGATAATGGTAGACTCGAGGGCCCAGACGAAGGCCGAGACGTGACTGCCGGGGTCTGGCACGATATCCCAGGGGCGGTCGATCGTGAGGGTGGAGCCGGAGACCGACACGACGCGGCGGGCCTGCCCGGCGCCCTCTCCGGACACGACGACGACAGCGAGGTTCTCCGGCAGACCGGAGTCGAACGGATCGGAATCGATGTCGATGTCGGATGCCGTGATGGTTTCCGGCGTTGCTTCGGACACGATACCGCTCGTCTCGGTTCGCGCCGCGCCGCCACCCTCCACCAAGATCGTCTCTCCGTCGTTCCGTTCGGTGTTGACCACCGGACCGTGCGCCACGTCGAAGGTATTGCCGAGGACGGTGATCCGCCGGGAGAAGTCGAGCACAAGGCCGTGATGCGCGATGACGACCGTCTCATTTTGCGAGCTCGCGTCGCGAGTAAAATGATTGCTCACGACCACAGAATCGTGGATCAACCGAAAGGTCGGCGAACCATCTGTATTGATGGACAGATTGTTCGAGAAGATCATTCCCGAACAGGAGTCGAAGCGGTACGGGTTTTGAGAATCGTAGCTTGCGGTCTGCTCGACGACATTTCGGTCGAAGACGAAATCCGAATTGCCCGTGATGAATCATTGCCTCGACTTGCCCATGCGCAGGCTGGTCCGCCGGATCACCGATCGCGTGTTGTTCTTCCAGATGACGCCTTCCTGCACGGGGCCGGAGTTGATCAACTGGAGATCCTGGAGGCCGATGAGATCGAGCCCATCGGCATAGACTGGATAGTTGCCCTCGTAGCGCAGGACGGTTGCATCCTGGCCGGCGCCTCGGAGCAGGATTCGAGACGCCATCTTGATGCTGGTGGCGATGCGGCAGGTGCCAGCCGGCAGGCGAACGGTCGCGCCTCCCTTCTTCGAAGCTTCGATTATGGCCCGATTGATCGGCTGGGTATCATCTCTGACGCCGTCGCAGGCCGCTTTGGCTTCCACGACACGCTCGGCGAAGCTGAACCCCGCTCCCCAGCCGACACCGAGACTGAGGGGATCTCCAGAGCCCTCGATCACCGCGACATCGCGGTCGAGACCGGCGGGTCCGGTCCCGTTGCCGTTGTCGCAAGTGATATGGGCCTTGGCTCCGACGACCAATGCCGCCGGAGCCGTCACTGCCAACATAGTGTCGTCGCTGGAGCCGGCATCGATTTCAGCCTCGAGGCCGTTGACGAGCACACGCGGAACGGAGCCTTTGACCAGCATGTTGCGGCCGAACAGGCGGAACTTGCCGCCCGGGACGATGCGTGTCGCGTCGATGTGATAGGGGAGGGCGCCGTTGAGCCGAAGCGGGGCTGCCGCCCCGTGCTCGTTGACAATGCGCAGCACCGGCTGTTTCGTGAGCGACTCCGGCAGCCTGACGGCTAGGTACGATTGCTCAACCCTGTTGACGATGGACAATGCCACCTCATCGGCAGCATCGCCGTAGAACACCTGTGTGGACGGATCGAAATGCGCGCCCTGAAGGTAGATGATGTCGCCGCCCTGAACCGAACGGGAGGCATTGAACACCAGCGGCGCGAGAGGGTCGGCTTCGTTTGCTGCAACTGCACCAGGAACCAAGACAAGTAGAAACAGCAAGATGAATGGCGGCACGCCCAGGCGTCTCATCACATCTGTCATTTGCTTGGCGGTACCTTGGCTAGCCATCGACACCGCTGGTATAACAGGCAGTTCGCACGGGATGGAACCAGCTATTTGCGCGTAGAATGAGCTTATGTCTATGCCTCATCTTCAATATAAACACGACGACGGAGGACCCCAGAAGGTCTGATCGAGAAACCTTGTCAGAGCAGTATCGTGTCAATAACACACAAGTGACATAAACAAAGGTTTGCGGCGAATGGTCGCGATTTCCGCAGCAATGTGCAGGTAATTAAAACTGTCTAATAGTATTTGCTGAACTCGCGATGATGCGTTTCTTTCGAATCAGCGCCCTCGTATTGACGGATCTTGCTGAGGTTCACTCCGTTGTAGACGACACCAACGCACTTTGCCGTGATCTCGGCTTCGGCTTTCAACGTGGTGCGGACCAGGTCCCGGATGGTGCGACCCCAATAGACCACGAACACGAAGGCGTCGAACATCGCGGTCACGGCTCGGACGTCGACGACCGGCCCGATCGGCGGGAGATCGACCACGACGTAGTCGAAGTGCCGACCGGCCTCCTCGAGCAGCCGGCGCATACCGGGCGACAGCAGGACCTCCCCGGCGTGCACGGGTCGGGTCCTCATCGCGGCCGGGAGAAAGCTCAAGCCCGACTCGGGCTCCATCATCAACACCTCGTCGAGCGTCTTCTCGCCCTGCACCACCTCCAACAAGCCGACGTCGGCCGTTTCGCTCAAGGCCGTGGTCAACCCGCGCCGATGCAGGTCGCCGTCGATCAACAGAACCTTGGCCCCAAGGTGCGCAATGAGCGATGCCAGATTTTTGGACACCGTCGTCTTGCCCTCGCCGGGTGCGACTGAGACGATGCCGATGATCTTCGGCATCCGTTGCCCGAGCGAGATGTCGATCGCCACCTTGATGCCACGTAAGGTTTCCGAAAAGCTGGTCAGCGGATGGTCGATGACATGGCGCAACAGCGGTTCGGGCGCATAGACCAAGCGCGGGTCCTGATTCTCGTCCCCCGACCGCGAGGGCGGCCCCCGTTTGCTCACCACCGGCAGCGCGCCCAGATAATCTAGGTGCAGCCCGTCCCTGACCTGGGATGCCGTCCGGAACGATTTGTCGCGCGACTCGCGCAGAGCGGCCAAACCGACGCCAAAGAGCGCGCCGAGCACGAGCGACAGGGTCATGATGACGGCCCTCTTGGGCGCGCTCGGAGCAGTAGGGGGCCGCGCGATCGTGATGATGCGGGCTTCGCTTTCGGGGAAGTTCTGCCCTTCCTGGATGTCCTGCTGGCGCTTTAAGTAGGTCAAGTACAGCGAGCGAGTGCTCTCGGCGTCCCGCTGCATCTCCCGCAACTGGACCTCGGCGCGGTCGCGCTCGGCATTCTGGGCGAGCACCGTAGTGACCGAGTCGCGAAGCGAATTCTCCTTGGCACGCGCCACCTCCGCGTCGCTCCTGTAGGATCCGGCGATCCGCGTCATCTCGCCGAAGATCTGATCGGTGTAGCTGTCCATGGCACGACGAAGATTGGCGGCCTGCGGGTGATCCCGACCGAGCGTCGCCTCGATGTCGCCCTCCAGCCGTGAACTGCTGAGATACTTTTCGCGGAGACTGCTGATCACGGGGTCGTTCAGTGTATCGGCCACGACGCCCTTGATGTCGTGCTTCTGCACCAGCCCCTCGATCTGCGACAATCGAGCCTCGGCTCTGGCCGTCTCGCCCTGAGCCGTGACCAGCTGCGTGTTGATTTCGGACAATTGCTGATCGCTGACGAACTTGCCGTCCATCGTGGCCAGGCCATGTTCGGACTTGAACTTCTGGATCCCAAGATCCGCGTTGATCGTCCTGTTTCTCAGCTCGACGATGCGCTGATCCAGCCAGCCGCTCGCCTTCCGCATCACCTCCACGTTCGATTTGGTCTGGTCGGCGATATAGGCTTCGGAGAACTTGTTGGCCAAGGCCGCCGCAAGCTTCGGATCCGGCGACGTGTAATCGACGTTGAGCACATAGCTGCGCCCGATGCGGCGAACGTCGAGCCCGCTCTGCAGCTGATCCATCACCACGCGCTCCCGCGCGGCTTTGGCGTCGGCCGCTGTCTCCTTGCGCGCACTCGCCATCATGGATCTAAAGCTGACGTTCGGCACGACCCGATCGACCCACTTGCCCAGGATCGTCGGACGAGGGTCCGTCAGCGCCGCGGTCTGCTCCGGCGTCATCGACGCCAGAACCGACGATGCGATACCCTCCGATTTCAGAACCTCGAGCTGGCTGTCGATGGCGCCTGAATCGTAGGTCAGGTCCGCGATCGACGCGGACAGGCCCGATTTCGCCTTGGATCCCTCGATCAGGAGCACGGCGGTGGCCGTATAGCGCGGGATCGCGTTGAAGAGATACGCTGCCCCGCAGGCCACCCCCAAAACGCAGAACAGCAGGATGATCCACATCTGGCGCCGTGCGATCTTGCCGACGCGCTCGAGGTCCACCGCCAGATCGGCGTCCTGATCGAGCCCTTTGAGAGCTAGGCTGTGCTCTCGGGATACCGCGTTCAGCATGAGGGCTAGGACCTAACGGCCTGGATCGGGGAACCATGGCTCAAGAACCATTGGTAGAGCGAAGCGATGCCGTCCTGCAATGAGATCCGCGGTTCCCATCCCAGAGAGCGCATCTTGTCGGCGGCCATCAGCTTGCGTGGCGTACCGTCGGGTTTGCTCGTATCGCACACAATCTCGCCACGGAAGCCGACAATCTCGGCGACCAATCGCGCCAAATCGATGATCGGAATGTCGGCTCCGAACCCGACGTTGACGTGCTCGAGACCCGTGTAGGACCGGGCCAGGGTCACGATCGCATCGGCACAATCGTCGACATGCAGGAACTCGCGTCGCGGGCTGCCGGATCCCCAGATCACCAGGGTCGGGGCGCCCGCCTGCTTCGCTTCATGCGCCTTGCGCAGCAATGCCGGCAGGACATGGCTGCTGGCCAGATCGAAATTGTCGCCCGGCCCGTAAAGATTGGTGGGCATCGCCGAGATGAAGTCGGCGCCGTGCTGCGTTCGATAGGCCTGACACAGCTTGATGCCGGCGATCTTGGCGATCGCATACCACTCGTTCGTAGGTTCGAGAGGTCCGGTCAGCAGGCTGTCCTCCGCAATCGGTTGCGGAGCGAACTTGGGGTAGATGCAACTCGAGCCCAGGAACACCAGCTTCTCGACGCCTGCGGTGAACGAGCCATGGATGACGTTCGCCTCGATCATGAGGTTGTCATACAGAAAGTCCGCCGGACGGATCGCATTCTCCAGTATGCCGCCGACCCGGGCCGCCGCCACGAAGACCAGATGAGGACGGGCGTTGGAAAGCCAGCGATGCGTCTGATCCTGCGATTTGAGGTCGACCTCCGAGCGCGATGCGACCAGGATCTCGCATCCTTCGCGCTCGAGCCGGCGCAGCAAGGCCGAGCCGACCATTCCGCGATGGCCCGCGACCCAGACGCGCTTGCCCTCGATCCGGTAGGGCTCAGGCATGCGAGAGGCTCTTGTTGCCGCCCGCGGGGGGAACATTGCGCGCCATGACCTTCAGGTCTTCCCGCACCATCTCGGCCAGCAACTCGTCGACCCCGATCGTATGTTCCCAGCCGAGCTTCTCGCGAGCCTTGGTGCTGTCGCCAAGGAGCAAGTCGACCTCAGTCGGCCTGAAATAGCGCGGATCCACCTGGACCAGGACCTGCCCCGATTCTGCGTTCACGCCCTGCTCGTCGACGCCTTGGCCGCGCCATTCGAGATCGATGCCGACTTTCCGGAAGGCCTTTTCTACAAAGGTCCGCACCGCCATCGCGACGCCGGTAGCGAGCACATAGTCGTCCGGCTCCTCCTGCTGCAGCATCTGCCACATGCCGCGCACGAACTCCCGCGCATGTCCCCAGTCTCGTTTGGCATCGAGATTGCCGATGT
The DNA here is from genome assembly GCA_034782995.1 of Amazona versicolor. Taxonomy (NCBI): domain Eukaryota; kingdom Metazoa; phylum Chordata; class Aves; order Psittaciformes; family Psittacidae; genus Amazona; species Amazona versicolor. The sequence continues at coordinate 11,664 of JAVHMZ010458568.1, forward strand.
AGAGCTTGTCCTGCAAGCCGAGATGGATCGCGGCGACGGCGCGGGTAATCTTGCGCGTGACGAAAGTCTCGCCCCGCAACGGGCTCTCGTGATTGAACAGGATCCCGTTGGATGCATGCAGGCCATAGGCCTCGCGGTAGTTCACGGTGATCCAATAAGCATAGAGCTTGGCCGCCCCATATGGCGAGCGAGGGTAGAACGGCGTCGTCTCGTTCTGGGGAACGGCCTGGACCTTGCCGTAAAGCTCCGACGTTGACGCCTGATAGAAGCGTGTCTTCTTCGCTAGGCCGAGCAAGCGGATGGCTTCAAGCAGCCGAAGCGTGCCGATGCCGTCGGCGTTGGCGGTGTACTCGGCAGTCTCGAAACTTACCTGTACATGCGACTGGGCGGCGAGATTGTAGATCTCGTCGGGCTGCACCTCCTGAACGATGCGGATCAGGTTGGTCGAATCCGTCATGTCGCCGAAGTGCAGGAAAAATCGCGGATCAGCGGCGTGCGGGTCCTCGTACAGATGCTCGAGCCGTCCGGTATTGAACGAGGACGACCGGCGCTTCAATCCATGGACGATGTAGCCCTTGGAGAGCAGCAGTTCCGCCAAATAGCAGCCGTCCTGACCGGTCACCCCCGTCACAAGTGCAACCTTGCCAGCGTTTGTCATTGGCGGTTTCCGATCCGTTCCATGCAACCAAAGGTTATACGCACCGACACGCCAGTGCAACGCAGCTCGAGTGCACTGCGGCAAAGATGGCGCAGTATGCAAGCCTTGATCTAGCCACCCTTCGCCCCGGAGTTGAACCCTCAAAATGATCGACTATCCAGACTTTTGTTGGATCGATAGTTAATCAGCACGCCGCGGTCGTTGCTGCAGTGCGGCATGCAGGTCGCGCCGGGCGGTCCTTCACAAAGCCGCGAGGACGTCGGAACAAAGCCGCTCGTTGAACCATCCGTTTCTGAGCGCCCGCTGATGCCCGGCAGCGCCGACCGCTTGGCGGGCCGCGTCATCGGCAAGGAAGGCGAGGCAAAGATCGGCGCACTCGTCGGGGTCGTCGAAGAACAAGGCCTCCTTCCCGTCGAGGTACAATCTTTCGTGGTCGACTGTCCGAGGCGCGCAGAACACCGTTCCTATCGAAGGAATTTCGAGGCTGCGGGTCGTGTGCAGGTCCTCGTTGCCCTTCGAGAGCAAGCCTATGGCGATCTTGGTCCCGGCCACCGCTTTGACGTAGTCGACGTCCTCGAGTTCCCGCGACGTCACTCTCGATGCCAATCCCGGGTACTCGGGAGCTTTCGTCCAACGCGGGCCGAAGATCCGCAATGGCACGCCTCTCTCCGCAAGGCGCAGCATGAACGGCCCGCGCTCCGGCATCCAGGTCCCCACGAACGCAACATCGGAGCCGAACTCGCGCGTTTCGGCCTCGTCCAGCACGACGTGACGATGGATCTTCTCGTCCGCGGTGAACATGACGGCCATCGACCGCTTGGCGCCACGCGACAGTGCCGCATCCCGGGAGGTTTCGCGCGGCGTCACGAACAGGTCGCACACCGGCAACGAGCCCCAGAACAGCCGCCAGCGACGCCCGTCCCGCGAGGTGAACGGGTTATCGAGATTATGGATCACAAGAAAGTCGCAGCGCGCCTTCAGCGCAAGCGCCAAGGCGCGTCCGACCGTCTCTCCGTTATCGACCCAGACGACATCGAAGCGATCGCTGCCGGCCTCGGCCAGGACACGCCGGGCCATGGCGCGCTCGAAGCCGGCATAGCCGGTCTTGAAGCCCAACGACCTCAGGCGGGGCCGCCCTGCGAACACCGAGAGCGGATCGGCAAGCCGAACGGTGTGGCCCAGGCGGCGTAGCGCGTGATAGCGATGGCGCGAGGTGCCCTCGTCGGGACCCACGTACAGGATCTTGGCAGATTTCATTCGCAACGCGATTCATAACGTGGTGCGGAACCCGTCCGCTTGACCTTGCTCGTCCGGCCCCTCCGCCGCCGGGTCAGTGTGCGGCGAGCGACTGGCCGGAGTTAGGCATCATAGACCGGGACGGCCACGCGGTGCCGGGCGCCGCTTGTGATGCAAAGCACGGCGGTGGGCCGGTCGCGCCGTGGGCGATCGTCGGGCCCAGCCGGTCCGGTGCCGTCCTGAGCCTGTACGAGCCTCATCGCTGCAAGACGGCTTGGCCGGTCGCGACCTGCGTGAAGCTGAGCAAGCCTTCTCGCTTGGACAGGCTTCGCGCAAGCCGTCGGCGATGACGCGCCTGCTCGGCGTCGGCTTCCAGGCCGGCTGCGCGTCGGACCGCCTCGGCCAGCGCCTCGGGCGCGCCCGGCGGGATGAAGGTGACGCTGTCCTTGAGGAACTGAACGAGCTCGGTCCCCGGCTCGGCCATCACCAGAATGGGGCGGCTGCTCGCCAGCATGCCGCCGAGCTTCGAAGGCAGCACGAGATCCGCCGCTTCCGGATCCTGCGGAAGGGCATGCAGGTCTGCCATGCCGAGAAACTCCGACAGCCGCTCGTAGGGCTGAAAGCCGTAGAACCGGACGTTGACCAAATCCTTGTACTCGGCCATCAACTCAGCCTTCGCTGGACCCTCTCCAGCGATCACGAACTTGATTCGGGGATCGGCGGCCACGAGACGGGCGGCCTGTAACAGAATGCCGAGACCCTGCTTGCGTCCGATGTTGCCCGAATATTGTACAATGAAATCGTCGACACCGTAGCCGAGTTCGAACCGGTACGGGCTCACGGCCTCGAGCGGCCGGATCAGGTCAATGTCGACCCAATTGCGAACCACGCCGATCCGGCGACGGTCGGCACCCTTCTGAGCGATCGTCTCGGCCATTCGTTCGGAGATCGTGATGATTTGGCTGAACCGCTTGATGATGGCCGTCTCCAAGGCAAAGCCGATGCCTCGGAGCCATGACCAGCTCGACAAATGTCCGACCGCGAAAGCCGCATCGACCTCGAGATCCTGAACATGCAGCACGGTGCGCGCCCCGACTACCCGAGCCGCGAGCAGCATCGCCGGTGCGCCGAACAGCGTCGGAACGATGCACAGGGCCACGTCCGGCCGGCGGCGCAGGATGTGCCACACCACAACGGGGGCCGAGGTCAGGGCGAAGCTCAACGGAGCCAGCAGCCGCCAGATTCCGCCCATGGCTCGTCGCAGCAGGAGAGGACACCGGATCACGACGACACCGTTCCGGATTTCCGACGCGTAACGCCCGTTGTGAAACGTGTCTTGCACCTGCCATCCCGGGTAGTGGGCCGGAGTCGTCACGACAGTCACGGTCGCGCCCGTGCTGGCCAGATATTCGGCTATCTCACCCGTGTATTTGCCGACACCCGCAAACTCCGGAGCGTAGTTCATGCCGTAGATCAATACACGCGACATCCACCCGAACTCCTATCAGGCTATAGTTGTAGGCAGCGTTGAGGAAGCGCTCGGATCGGCCGCAACGCCGGACGCGGCTGTCAACTATGAATTTTGTTATTGCCTTTGTGAGGCAGTGACATCTACTTGAGATAGAATCAAGCGCGATTTGGATGATGACTGGTCGCGTCGGTCCGTTCCGCTTGAGGCGATGTTGGCCGGTCCAATCGCGCGAGCATGGCCAGCGGCGTCTCGAGCCGAAGGTCGGTGGGCTGGTTGCGCACGGATCTTGCAGCTAGCCATACTGATGACGACAAGCGCGGTCAGACTCGTGTTTGTTGCGGCTCGCTCAGCCTCGAGGATCAGATGACACTTTCGGACGCCGTCCTTTGGCCGTTGAGGCGAATGACAGGATTGCTGTTGCTCGGATTGATCCTGGGCTTCGGCGTCTCGACCGCTCGCGCAGAGTACAAGATCAGCCCTGGGGACATCCTGGGACTAACGGTCGTCGGGGTGCCCGACCTCAGCGTCAAAGCGCCGGTCGACCCCGAGGGAAAGGTGACGTTTCCGCTGATCGGTCCGTTTCCGGTCGCCGGCCTCACCAGCGAGGAAGCGACCGGCAAGGTGCAGACCATCTTGCCCGGTAAGGAGCTGAACCGTCACCTGGAGGACGGCCGCGATATCCCGGTGCTGATCGCGCCGGGTCAGATCAGCGTCACGGTCTCCGAATATCGCCCGATCTACATCAGCGGGGATGTCGCAAAGCCCGGTGTCCTTGCGTACCGGCCGGATCTGACGGTGCGCAAGGCCATCGCCTTGGCTGGCGGCCTCGATACCATGCATTCGAGACTGGACGATCCGGTTATCCAGATTTCCGAATTGACGGGGCAGTATAATGAGCTCTGGGTCGAGTATGCGCGATGGCAAGGCGCCGTCGCTCGCCTGCAATCGGAGCTCGACGGCAAGTCCGACATCGACCCCGATACGTTCGCTGGGACGCAGATTCCGCCCGCTCTCATCGCGCAACTGGTCAAGAACGAGCAGAACCAGCTGAAGGCTCACAATCTCGACTTCCAGAAGGAGCGGGTCTACCTCGCCGCCGCTTCCGAGCGCGAAAGCCAGCGTGCGCAGTTGCTTGGCCAGCAAGAAAACCAGGACATGGAGGGGTTGAAGATCGATACCGCGGACCTGCAGCGCTACGAGGAGCTGTTCCGCAAAGGTGCGGTCGCCGTGCCGGCGCTGTCCGAGGCCCGACGGACGGTGCTGGCGTCATCGACTCGCGCATTGCAGACCAGCGTCGCGCTGGCGGCCGTGCAGCGCGAGCAAGGCGAGGTCAGTCGACGGCTCGAGCGCCTCGACGACGTCCGACGGGTCGACCTGTTGAAGGAACTGGAGGAGGCCACGACCGGCCTCGCCGCCACGCGGACGAAGTTGCAGACCGTCAGCACCAAGATGCGCTATCTGGGCATCGACAAGTCGCACGTGGTGAAGGACATCAATGCCACCAAGATCACGTTGACCAGGATGGTCGATGGCAAGCTCTCCCACTTCAAGGTCGAGCCCGACGAGGCGCTGCAGCCCGGCGACGTCGTCGAGGTCGTGCTTGACGATACCCAATCGTGAGCGGCTATGGCGTGTTGCCGCTCCGCTTGACGATGGAGCTGGTGGACTGACCCGCAATCAGGGGGACGAGAAGCAGCTGGCCGCCTGAGGATCGCACGACATCGGCTCCGACCACCTGCTGCTCCGTGTAGTCGGCGCCTTTGATCAGGAGGTCCGGCTTCAGGGCGGTGATCGCGTCCAGCGGCGTATCGTCGTCGAACAGGACCACCAGATCGACCGCCGTCATGGCACCGAGGACGCAGGCGCGGGACTGTTCGTCTTGCACGGGTCGGGTCGGACCCTTGAGGCGCTTCACCGAGGCGTCGGTGTTGATCGCCACGATCAGCCGGTCGCACGCATCGGCCGCCTGCTTCAGCAGTGCGACGTGGCCCGGGTGCAGCAGATCGAAACAGCCGTTGGTGAAGCCGACACGAAGTCCGCGTCGGCGCCAGCGGTCGCGTTGGCGGGCTGCTTCATCGAGGTCCGCCAAGGCGCCTTTGTGGAATTCGGGTTCGTCGGCTTCCTCGTCGAGGGCCGCTTCGAGCTCCTCGCGGCCGATGACCGCCGTGCCGATCTTGCCCACCACCACGCCGGCAGCCGCATTGGCGAGCCGCAAGGTCTCCGCCTTCGAGAAGCCGGCGCCAAGCCCCAGGGCAGTGACCGCCACGACCGTGTCGCCGGCGCCCGATACATCGAACACCTCCCGGGCCGCCGTCGGGAGGTGAATGATGTCCCCGCTTCTGCCGAAATAGGACATGCCCAGCTCGGACCGGGACAGGAGAATGGACGACCCGGTCTGCTCGATCGCCACGCGTGCTGCCTGTTCGGCTTCGCGGTCCGTCTCGCACGGCAGGCGCGAGGCGTCGCTGAGTTCGCGGCGGTTGGGCTTGATCAGCGTTGCCTGGCTGTAAACCGAAAAATCCTTCCGCTTCGGATCGACGATCGACACCTTGCCGAGCGCGTTCGCGGCATCGATCGTGCGGCGGATGACCTGGTCCGAACACGCGCCCT
>JAVHMZ010459616.1:0-39946 GCA_034782995.1 Amazona versicolor
TCACCACCGGAGCCAGCCCTGTGTCCCGCACGCTTTTTTGCATGGACGCAAACGACTTCGGCCTGCGAGCGAAAATCTCCGCGTCACGCTGCCATCGTTGCGCGGGGCCAGGTAAGCAAGAATATCCGGTCCATAGGAACGCCTGATAGTTCAGACAAGGTGTTGTTTCAGTTCTTCACCCGCTTGAAACCCACTGTTCACAGTAGGCTGCTAGCCTCGCGAGCGGAGTTTGCCTCTTCTTCCATGAAAATCACTGGCCCTGGATTCTTCATTGCGCTAAATCTCTTTGTCTTTGCGTCCCCGATCTTAAAAGCACAAACACAGTCGGCTTCGATATCAGGAACAATTCTGGATCCTAGCGGGGCAAGCATTAGCGCCGCCCGTGTGGAAGCCTTGTCGTTGACAACCAATGCAGTTCGCTCGATTACAACCACGAATGCCGGTGTCTTTGCGCTGACGGCGCTCGAGATTGGCCGTTACAAGGTGACGGTGCAGGCTGCGGGCTTTCAGAATTTTCAGTGGCCTGAGCTGCAGCTGCAAGTGGGGCAGAATCTGACCTTGCAGGCGCGCATGGAAGTGGCTAGCGCGGGTACAAAGGTGACTGTGGAGGATGCAGCGGCACCCCTGGATCAAAGTTCGGCCACTGTGGGCGGCGTTGTGGCAGGAACGCAGATACGCGAGCTGCCCGTGAATGGCAGAAGCTGGGCAAACCTGATGGCGCAGATTCCGGGCGCGATTGACTCAGGAAACGGCCAGCAGCGAGACATCCGATTTGCGGGGCGCGGTCAGGACGACAACAACTACCGCTTTGATGGCGTGGATGCGACGGGCATTCTGAACCAAAGCCAAAAGGGAAATTTCCGCCTGCAGTTTTCAACCGAAGCAGTGGCCGAATTTCACGGAAGTGCGGCGCTCTATACGGCAGAGAGCGGCGGAACGCAAGGCGGACAGATTGACGTCGTGTCACGAAGCGGCACGAATGCGCTACATGGTTCGGCATTCGAATATCTGCGCAACAGCTACCTGGATGCGCGAGGTCCGTTTGACCGGGTGCTGCCACCCTTCCGGCTGAACCAGTTTGGCGGGAGTGTGGGCGGCGCGATCCGGAAGGACAAAGACTTCTTCTTCGCCGATTACGAAGGCTTGCGGCAGCGTGTCGGGCAGACACAGATCGGGTTCGTTCCCTCAGCGGCAGCGCGCGCCAGCATCGCAACGAATGCGCCATCGTTAGCATTCACTCTCTCGGCGTATCCCATAGGAACAAGCCGGACAAGCGATCCACTGACGGATCGTTGGACCGGCAGCGGAAGACAAGTCACGGACGAGAACTTTGGGCTGTTCCGTTACGATCACCGGTTTTCGGATGCAAACTCAATGTCGGTCCGCTACAACATCGACAAAGGGATTCAGGACGTCCCCAACGGATCGCTGCAGGATCGTATTGCGACGAACCTGACGACGCACAACGCCGAGATCAGCCTGACGACGATTTTGTCTGCAAGGACGATCAATCAGTTCAAGGTGGGTTTTAACCGCGCGGACTACTCGACGCAGAACGAAAGCCTTTTAAACGTCGCCTTCATTGTTCCGCAGTACAGCACGCTGAACGATAACACTGGCAAGATTCAGGCATCGAATTCTTTTGACTGGCTGGACACGATATCGACCGTGAAGGGCAGCCACACGCTGAAAGCCGGTTTTGAGGTACGCCGCATACAGATCAATTCGACGGCGACCACCACCAACGATTACCAATTCAGTTTTGCCAGCGCAACGACGTTCCTAGCGAACCGCCTGAATCAGGCCAGCCTGGTAGACGGATTGCCGCTTACCGGTTTCCGGCGGACCGAGTATTTCGGGTTTGCGCAGGATGAGTGGCGAATCGCGCCGAACCTGACCGCGAACCTGGGCCTGCGTTATGAACTTTTTGGCGTTCCGTCGGAGGTGGCAGGACGAGGAATCGTCTTTGATCCGCTGAGTTGCGCAGGAGGGTTCTGCCCGGCCGGCTCATCGTTTTATAACTCGGATCTGAATAATGTCGCTCCGCGCGTAAGCCTGGCCTGGAGCCCCCGGGGCGCAAACAGCAAGACGGTGATCCGGACCGGGTATGGCATCTACTACGGCGACGGACAACTAGGCGATTTGAACGCACCAGTGGACAACCTGGCATCGCGGATTTTGCTGACGGCGGCAAAATATCCGACCCTATCGTTTCCGGTTAACCCGGCGTTGATTGCGGGGGCGTCTTCTTCGAGCAATCCGCGAGGAATCGACCGGAACCGGCGGACGCCCTACACGCAGACCTGGAGTCTCTCGATCCAGCAGGCGTTAACAAACAAAACGATTTTGACTGCAGGTTACATTGGCAACAAGGGCACAGATCAGTTCACCAGAACCTACCTGAATACAGCCGATCCCATCACGCACCAGGTTGCTTATCCGCAGTTTGGGATTATCGACTACAAAACAACGCACAGCAATTCGTCGTTTCAGGGCGGCCAGTTGTCGATCCAGCGAAATTTAAGCGGATCGCTGCTGGCAAATGCGAACTATCTCTGGTCGCACTCGATCAATGACGGCGCCACCGGTGGCGGCGAGGCGGTATATCCGCAGAATGTGCGATGCCGGGCGTGCGACCGCGCCTCGAGCGACCAGGACATCCGTCATTACCTGTCAGCGGATGCCACGTATCAACTGCCGGTAGGACGGGGCCGGAGGTATTTGAGCAACAGAGCGTTTGCCGGGGCCATCCTGGGAGGGTGGCAATGGAGCGGCATCATCTACGCACGTTCCGGAAGGCCTGTGAATGTGTCGATTTCGCGGACGGCAGCGGCCATTCCCGATAACAACACAAACAGCACACAGCGCCCGAACGTGACGCCAGGCGTAAGCATTGTTCCGGCAAATCAATCGGTGAACAGTTTTATTAACGCACTAGCCTTTTCTACGCCCTTGCCGGGAACCTTCGGCAACGCAGGCCGCAATCTGGTGCGCGGGCCAAACCAATGGCAGATTGATACGGCGCTCGAGAAGAGGATCGCGCTTTACGAGAACCTGGGACTCAAATTCCGCGCGGAGGCGTTCAACCTGTTCAATCATCCGCAGTATGGATTGCCCGCGGCCGTGTTCTCCAGCTCCGCGAACTTTGGAACCATTACCACGGGCGCCAACACCACAGCGATTGGAACAGGCACACCGCGCGAACTGCAATTTGCGCTGCGATTGGAATTTTAAAATGAAGCCGGTGATTCGAACCCTTCTGCTCACGCTGGCCGCAGGGCTTGTAGGCCATGGTCAAGTAGTGGAAGCGCATCGGGCACAGAGCCTGGTTACCCGGACCATCGCAACACACCCGGAGCTGCAGAAGATGGGGTTGCACGTGGTGCCGCCAGGCGGAAGCGACGACGCCATTGTGGCGTGCAGTGTTCCTACCAAGATTGGGAAGAAATCATCACCGGCTGACTTGGAAGTGGAGCGCAGCGGCAAGCCGTCGGTAAAGACGAACGAAGCCGGAAACTTCTATGATCTGGCGCTGCCGCTAAAGGATTCCGCAGGCCGGCCGATTGGCCTGACGGTAATGGAAATGCGGTTTTCCGGGGCATCGAGCGCGGAGGACGCGGTTCAGAAGGCGTCGGCTATCGAAAGGGATATAGAAAAAGAGATCTCTGGGATTCCAGAGTTATTTGCCCCTGCGCTGCGGTCGACACCGGTGGAGCTACTGCGGTCGACGAAGCTGCCTGACATTGAAGGCGACTTCGACCATTTTGCGGTGAACAGCGCGGACCATTTGCTGTATGTGTCCGCAGAGGTGCACCATTCGATTGAAGTGTTCGACCTAAGGACAGGAGAGCACCTCCGGAGCGTTTCCGGCGTAACGACACCGCATACGCTGGCGTTTGATCCTGGAACGAAACGGCTGATGGTGGCGGATGGAGGAGACGGTTCGTGCCGGTTGCTGGAGGGCAACGATCTTCATCAGGCCGCCAGGGTTCCGCTGGAAGCCGGACCCGATGCGGGTGTCTTCGATCCGGAGAAGCGGATTTTCTATGTCGGCAATGGCGGCCGGAAGGCGAATCTGCCCTACTCCTTCATCACCCTTGTTTCGGCGGCGGACGCCAAAGAAATAGGTCGTATTCGGGTAGAGTCCGCGAACCTGGAAGCGATGGCAATCGATCGCGCCGCCAATCGCCTGTTTGTGAACATGCGGGATAAAAACCAGATTGGGGTAGTAGACCTGCAGAAGAGGGAAGTGACCCAGACGTGGTCCGTTCCCGGACTGAACCTGAATACGCCGATGCAGTTCGACGAGCGGAATCGGCGTCTGTTTGTGGCGGGACGCAAGCCCGGGAAGCTATCGATCATCGATACTGAATCGGGAAAACTGGTTATAACAATGGAGTGCGTGGAGACGGCAGACGACATGCTGTTCGATCGGAGCGCACGGCGTATCTACATCTCCGGTGCGGGCGGATTGACGATCGTGCAGCAGGATGGAAAAGACGCTTACAGATTACTGCAGCAGTTTCCAACCAATGCCGGCAAGACGTCCATCCTGGTTCCGGATCTGCGGCAGCTTTACGTCATTCATACCAAGACCCCGGAAGACGGCGCCGCATTGCAGGTATACAAGGTAAATTCATGAAAAAAGGTGGCTGCCTTGTAAGTTTGTTCGTATCGCTTGTCGGGCTGGTGCATGGGCAGAATCGCGCAGCCGACTTACCGACGGACAAGCTGCTAAGTGAGCCAGGCGCGACCGTAAGGGTGGCGGATGCAGAGCTGAGATCGCCGACAACCTTCATCGCGTATGGAGATATGCGCTTTACCGATCCGAAGAATACGACGGCGACCAATCCGCAAGTAAGGAAATGGCTGGTGGGCAAGATTGCGGATGAGCAGCCGGCGGCGGTTTTCCTGAATGGCGATGTGCCCTTGGCAGGAGACGTGGTGAACGACTATGCGGTGTTCTCGGATGAGACCCAGGCGTGGCGTTCGGCGCACTTGCGTGTCTATCCGGCGCTCGGAAATCACGAGTTTCACGGACCCAATCCGCAACAATGCCTGGAGAACTGGTGGAATGCCTTTCCCGAGTTTCGGAATCGGCGATGGTATTCGGTGCAACTTGGCAAACGGGTTTATGCGATTAATATCGACAGTGATGCATCGCTCATGCCGGGCAGCGATCAGAATAGATGGTTGACCCGCCAGTTACAGGAGTTGCCGGCTACCGTCGATTTCGTCCTGATCAGTCTTCACCATCCGCCCGTGGCCGATATTCAGACGCACATCGAAGTGGATCACAATCCGCGTCCGAACGAGATTGCGGTGCGAGACCTGCTATCCCGCCTGGCCCCACAGCTGCGCGCGCGCGTCATTGTCAGTGCGGGGCACATACACAACTATGAACGTCACGTTCTGGACAATGTGGTGTACCTGGTAACGGGCGGAGGCGGCGCAAAGCCGTACTTCGTGGAACGCACACCGGACGACCTGTATCAAAGCGCGCTGTTCCCCAACTACAACTACGTCAAGTTCACTCTGGAGGCCGACCGGCTGCAAGCGACCATGTATCGGGTCAGTGATCCGGAAAAGAGCCCGCTGCAGCTGGAGGTAAAGGACCGCTTCGAGATCGCGGTGCAAGGACGGGAGCAGACTGGCTCCAAGCAGACCGCGAGCGCCGGCAAATAGAAATAGCAGTTACGCTGACCAGATCGTGTGTCCCTGTACGTCGATGTAAGCCATTCGATCGGCAATACGCACGGCGGTTAGACCGTTCTCAAAATGCGCTGCCTCGGAGAAGCGAGGCTCTATTGCGAACCGGCCATCTCTATTGATAAATCCCCAGAGATCGTTTTCGCGTGCAGGGGCGAGCCCACCGCTCATTTCTCCCGTGCCTGCAAATCGAGGCGGGATCGTGAACTGACCGCTCCGGTTGATATAGCCCCACTTGTGATGAAGCTGAACATCGGCGAGGCCTTCGCCGAAGCTGTGAGCAAAATCGAAGGCGGGTTGGATGACAAGTTTACCCGCCCGATCGACGAAGCCCCATTGGCCATCTGTCTTGACGGGCGCCAGACCCTCGCCAAAGCCTTCTACCATCTGGTACTCCGGCTTGATCAGAAAGGCGCCGGAACGCTTGATAAAGCCATATTTGCCATCCAGGCAGACACGCGCTGCGTCCTCTTTGAAGCTGCGTGCAAAGCTGTAACGGAGCGGGATGGCGTAGGATCCATCGCGGCGGACGAAGCCCCATAGCTTGTCTTCGCGGACCGGCGAAATGCCGCCGTTGAAGTTGCGCGCCTCCTCGAAGCGGTGTGGGATGACGAGTTTACCGGCAGTATCGATGTAGCCGAAGCGACCGTCCTTCTTCACAGGAGCCAGGCCTTCGGAGAAAACTCCCGCGGCCTGCCACGCAGGAGCGTGAACCAGATGCCCATGCGCGTCAATATAGCCCCATCGGCCGTTGACCTCGATGGGCAAAAGCGTGGACTCGGCCTGCGGTCCTCGACCGGCCGCGAATGAAGGAAAACAAGCGGCCCCAAGACCAAACAAAACAGCCCGCCTCGACGGGGCGTTATATGTCAGCGCGTGATAGGCGAAGCGGCTGGGGTTAGTGTTGCCCAAGACGAGATGTCGAACGCAGGTGGAACTTTGCACGAGGATCCGATGCCAGGACTTGAAGGTTACACGAGAATGGCGAACAGGAACCAAAGCGGCTCTTAGAAGCTGAGGCGAAGCATAAACTGGATACGCCGAGGCGTACCTGTGCCCACTGCTCCCGTATTAAGAACGTTACTAATGATGCCGAAGCTGCCGGCAGAAACGTTGGAGGACGGGCTCGCGTAGGCCGGGTGATTCAGCAAATTGAAAGCCTCAGCCCGGAACTGCAGGTTTGCCCGGTCAGTCAACGCAAAGGCTTTCTGGAGCGCCGTATCGATCTCGTACCAGCCGGGCGCCCGGCCCACGTTGCGGCCAAGCGTTCCGCGCAAGCCCGCGAGTGGTACGGCAAAGGCGGCAGGATTGAACCAGTTATCGATGGTCTGGTGGGCCGGGTAGATCGATACTCCAGGCACCAAATCAGGACGCTGGCTGCTGTTGTTGCCATCGGGCAGCGCGGACCTGCTGCGAGAGATCGTAATGTTGACGGGCAGTCCGCTGTTGGCGCTGGCAATGCCGGAGAGTTCCCAGCCGCCAAAGACCTGACCCGCAAACCCTTTACTGTTCAGGAAAGGGCGACCGGGACCGAAGGGCAGCTGATAAACGGCATTGGTAGTGAACGTGTGGCGCACGTCGTAGTTGGAGTCGCTGCGATCGCAGACACGGCAGGCCTCATTCTGAAACGAGATGCTTTCCCCTGCGCCAAAGGAGCCGTCAGCAATCGCGTGAGACCACATGTACTGCGTCTGCCACAACAGACCTGAGACAAAGCGCCGCTGCAAGGAGACCTGTAGCGCGTGAAAGGAGTTGTTGGCGTCATTGGCCTTGAAACCGAATTGTGAAAACTGGGGAAGCGGGCGAACGCCGGTAGCCGGATCGATGAGGTTTACCTGGTAGCGATCAAAGAGGTGGCGGCCGTTGCTGCCGCTATAGGCAACCTGGGTTTGGAACTGTCCTGGAAGCTGTTGCTGAACGAGAAAATTCCAGTTCTGATAGGAGAGATCTTTACGGTAGCGATCAACGGCTTTGGGACTGAAGAGCGCGAGCGAGGGAACGAAAAAGCGGTCAATAGGATAAGAGATGGCCGCATTATCAGAAGAGGAAATGGAGTACCGAGGCACAGCGCTCTCGAGAGGATCGCTGAAGTCGTCGTTCTGATTGGCGCCGTAGTAAATACCGAATCCCGTGCGGATGACGGTCCTGCCACCAAGGGCAGCAGGCGTCCAGGCAAGACCGATACGCGGTCCCCAGTCGTTATAGTTGGGCTGGTAGTAAGCAGTGCCGGGCGGGCAATAGCCTTTGCAACCGACAACATCGACGACCGCCGACCGGTCCAGAACTTCTTTGGCAACGCTGTAGAACTCGTAGCGTAAGCCAAGGTTGAGCGTCAACTGGGGCGTGGCCTTCCACTCGTCTTGCAAGTAGCCCATATAAAAAGTGCGTCGATTGCCGCGCACACCTTCGCCTTCAAGCAGCCCGATGGTGTCGGGCGTATTGGAGACGAACTGGTCGTTATCGGAGAAATCGATGGAGGCTGTGCGAATGGAGTTGCCGGCATTGTTGAGGCGAATGCGGCGGATTTCAACGCCGGCTTTTAGCGTGTGACCGGCAATGGACTTGGTGAGATTGTCGATGTAAGAGAAGGTGGTTCCAATCTCGACATCCAGCGAGTTGGCGTTCAGCGGATCGAAGCCGGAGGTGGTGACGCTCACCGGAGCAGTGCCAACAATGGTGTTGTGGTAGTTAACCCGGTTCAAACCGAACTTGTTCTCGTTCACCAAAGTGGGCGAGAAGATGTGCTGAAACTGCAAGACCAGGTTTTGGGGAATCACCGGTATGACGTTGTTGGTCCCAAGGGCATCTTGGGGACTCTGGATCAGGGCATTATCGATGTTGTACCGGACATACGAAGTGCTTTTATCGGAAAATCGATAGTCGAACCGGAACAGGCCGGCATCTTCCCGAACGGTATTCTTGGCGCCGACGGTGCGCTGGTCAGTATCAGGATCAATGGAAGTCTGGCCGACCGGGTAAGCATTAATCAACGGCGCCAGCGCGGGCGACGTCCCTAATACCCTGGCGCGGAAAGACGCGCTAGGAACGAAGGAGGTAAGCGTCTGGCCGAGCGACTGGCGCAGTCCCTCGTAGTTCGTGAAGAAGAAGGCTTTGTCCTTAATAACGGGGCCACCCACCTGAGCGCCGAACTGATTCAAGCGGAAGGCGGGAATTTGGGACGGATCGAAGGGCGAACGGGTATCGAGCTTGTCATTGCGAAGGTAATCGTACAAGGTTCCGTGCCAGTTATTGGACCCGCTCTTGGAGACCACATTGACCTGCGCGCCACCGGCGGAACCACTCTCGGCCGTGTAGACACCGGTACTGACGCGAAACTCGTCGATGGAATCGAGAGAGATATTGAGGCGGGTGTCGGCCTTCTGAGTCTGTTCCTGAACGCCGCTTACATCGATCCCGTCAAAGGTGAAGCTGCTGTCGTCGAGCGAATGACCGTTAAAACGAATGTCGCGTTGCTGCCCTGCGCCCGCATTGACTGCGCCTGGAGCAAGAGTCATCAGAGTAGCCCAGTTACGGCCGTTGAGAGGGATATCCGCGATCTGGGGCGACTCAATGACAATCCCCTGCTCTGCGGAAGTGCGATTCAGGATCTCGTTGGAGGCTGTGACTTCGACCCTTTCGGTAGTGCCGCCTACCTGAAGGTGCGCATCCACGGTGCGTACCTGCCCATACAGAAGGTCGACTCGCTCGACTGTTAACGCCGCAAAGCGATCACGGTTAAAACGGAGCTGATACGTTCCGACCGGAAGCGAATTGAACGTATAAATTCCTTTGGAATTGGTTCCCGCCTGGCGCTGAAGCTGGGTGGACGGCTGGAGCAAGACGACCGAAGCGCCGACGATCACTGCTCCCGAGCTGTCGGTGACGGTGCCCGTGATCGAAGCCCGATCCTGGGCCTGGAGGGCGGCAAAACAAAGAAGCCCGAAAGCGAGCCGTTTAGAAAAAACGAAGATTTTGTACATTCAATCCGTTGCTTATTGCAGACGATTCACTGCGGCCTCTGCCGTCGGAAGTGCTGAGTCCCCACCGCTTTCGCGGAATTCGGGACCTTGAGGTTTAAACCTCAGAAAGCAGGCGGCCAGTGCTGTTAATCAACTTTCAAGTCGCAGACAAATACACTCTCATTGCAGTTCTACAAGCGGTGAATGACAGCCTTATGAACGCGCAATTGCCGATAGTACCGAACTTTCGGGCATATGGCGGAGGTACTTATTTGATTTTGGAAACAGAAATATAGGGAGGTTTTTCAGGATATTTTCAGCTTAGTGTCTTGTTACTTGCAGGCAGCATTTGGCTCGGTATGCAGGAGAGCAAAGTAACGAATTGTGGAGCCACTTACAAATTCGAAATTACTTCAAGTACGTGTGAACGTTCTTAGAAATCGCGTGGCATCTATTGAGCGGAGTGATTTCAGGATGTTTTATATGGAGTGGTCGAAAAGCCTAGCGCTTGGCGCCCGCGCGCAGCCTGGACCCGAGGGCACAGGCAGATATCCGATCTTCCAATCAGGAGGAACCGGTCTGCATCCGTGCCGCTGCGTCGAGGTTCAGTGTTCGATTACGAGTAACGAAAAGGTTCCAGGCAACACCGGACCCCTCCGATTGCTTCCTGCAGCAGCGGGTCCAAACTTGGCAGCGACAACATATACGCGGTGATTTCTTAAGTCGAGACCCATGTTGCGCGATCCGTCTTGCGTAGGGACGGTCTGCACCACCTGATAGCGATCGGGCGAGTCCTGATGAATAATCGTGAGGCTGCCGCTTCCATTCGAAGCAAAAACATTCCCGGACGCCGGATCATAACCTGCCCCGTCGACACCTTGGCCGATCGGTACCGTTGCGATCACCTTTCCTGCCTCGTAATCCGAAATGGCCATCACTCCGCTTCGACAGCCACTAAAAAGACGATGGTGGGCAGTGTCAATCGCCATTGAAACGGGTTGTTTACAGGACTCCGTGGACCAGTTGCGTGTCACACGCGCAGCGTTGGCGTCGATCTCAACAATCTCATCTTTGTCGACAAGATTGGTAAACACCTTCCCGTTCTCAGCGGAAGCTCCGTACTCCGGCTTTCCTTCCAGCGGAATAGTAGCAACGACTGTTCCTTTCCGGGGATCAATCACCGTGGAAGAATGGGCATCGCCATTCAGTGAAAAAACTCGTTTGGATGCGTCGTCGTAGAAGATCGCATCGGCATCCTTGGCAGCGTGAATGCGGTCGAGAACCTTCAACGTTTTCACATCGAACATCACCACCGACTCGTCTCTTCCGGAGCTGGCGAATCCGCGGCCAACGTCAGTTACAAGCGCAATCCCATGCGCTCCGTTGATCCCCTCGACTTCACCCAGTAGCTTGCCCCCATTTTCGTCAACCACCATCACACGGTTCTGCCGCGCAATAAACAGACGATGATTTGTTGCATCTGGAATCACGTAATCCCAGCCGCCTTCACCTCCCAAAACATAAGTGTGCGATATGCGGTAGGGAGATGGAGATTGCCCGGGGAGCGGCCCCACGTTAACAAGCGTGCTGATGACAATAAGTTGTAAGATCTGGCTGGCGCTCATCGATGTCCTTAGTTCGGCCCTTGTGTTCGGTTCTTGTGTTTCGAATTTTCTCTCATTTTCAGGGCTGTTAGTTTCTGAGCACAACAAATCGGCTAATCATATAGCCAAACGAAGCTCCAGCTGCGACATCCGATAAGTTATGCGCGGACAATGTAAGGCGAGACAATCCGACAGTGCTCGCTAACCCATACGCGACAAAAGGCGCCCAGTGATGGCGCTGCCCATAGCGTCGAGACAGGATGGTGGCCACGGAGAAAGCGGCAATGGTGTGTCCCGATGGAAATCCACCGCCCGTAACGGTGCGAGCATCCTGCCATGTATCGGCAAAGTTTCCGCTTTTGGCGATGCTCTCAGGCCTTGCGCGCCGAGTGACTACTTTCAGGATTTCAGTACTGACCTCGGAATCTGCGATCGCCTCAGCCGTTAACAGCGCCGTAGCTTTGGAATACCGGTCTTTTCGAATCAGCCCGACAACATAGGTCGCAGCGGGAACCGCGGCAATCATCAGCGACGTGTTGGTGCTGGAGAATCCGTTGTTAAAGCTCTGATAAGTCGACGTGCGCCGAAAGTATGGCGATTCGTATTGGTCGGTAGCGATTAGCGCTCCGATGCCGGCAAGAAAAATTGCCGTCGGAAGCAGATGCCTGCCTTTGCTAAGCGAGCGCGGGAAGTCCCAGTAGATTGCTTTCTGGTCTTGTAACGTATTTGGAACCAAACGCCCCCAGCTGATTGGACGCTTCTCTGCACTTGCCTGCGATCCTGGGTCTGCTGCTGGGTCTGCTGACGAGTCTGCTGCCGAATCGGCGGCTTCGCTTGAGAACGCACGCCAGGAGCCGGCGGATGAACCGGAACTCTGCCCAAGCGCCACGGGAAGCGGCATACCCACGGAGAGCACTAGGATCAAGAAGCGATGCATCCGACATTGCAAGCCTAGTCACGGATGCTGAAAATTCGCTGAAGGAAGCCCCACGAATTTGTTAGCGGCCGGCGCAACTACAGATCGCGCGTGGTGAGCCGCCACAGACCGATCCCCATCAACACGAGCGTGTAGCAGGCGGCGTACAACACCATGAGTCTGCTTGGTACAGAGATGCCCGCAAACGGTGTGTTGTTCATCGCCGTGACAATCGGAGATTGCATCTCGAACACCGCGCGCCGCCACAAAGACTCGCTCGGCATGAGTACACTGGCGGCAATTCCCGCCAGCACTGCTTGCGGCGTCTTTGTGAACGCGCCCGCTTGTTCGATCCATCCTCCCAGGAAGGCGAGCCCGTGGAGACCAAGTACCGTAACCCCAGCCGTCAGAGTTGAGCAAATTGTGCTGAAGAGCAGCGTGGCCGTAAGAAGGAGCATACTTTCCAGCCAGATGAGGCCAAATCCGACGGCCGGGTGGCGCGGCATGCTTCCGCCGAGAGCAACGCTGAGCAGCACCAGGCTGCCGATGGTCACGGCCGCATACAGTGTTAGTAAGGCGCAGAATCCGAGCCATTTGCCGACATAGAGTTCCCATCTTGCAAGCGGCTTGGTAGCGATGGCGTGAATTGTGCCGGAGGCAATCTCACCCGATAGCGTGTCTACAGACGTAAGTACCGTAATAGCCACAATGAGGTAATCGACCGCATAGACGCCGAGCATTTCGAAGCTATTCAAAGCCTGACGCATGGCGAATGGCGGTAAATGTTGATTGAGCAAGCTTGCCCTCTGAAAGTAGAAGGCAACACCGAACAGGAGAAGGAAGGCGGCTGCGGCAAGGAACGCCATAGCGGCGAGTTTTTTGCGTATCGCTTCGTGGAATGTCAGGCGAGCGATTACGGCGATGCGGTTCATAGGCCGGTGTCTCCGCTGACGATTTGAAGAAATCTGTCTTCCAGGCTTTCGTGCCGCGGTGTAAACTCGTGAACCTCGACACCGTGCCGAACCAGATACTCGAGCACTCGGGGAGCGAAATCGGGAGATAGCAGTTTGAACCGCAGGTAGACATCATCGAATGCGATGTCCTTCGCCCAGGCAGACAAGCCTGCTAATGTGACGGCCTCCAGCTTGCGGACGCGCGCCGTGACGATACTCTGGCCGCGTTCTTCGTAATCCCTCACCCGTGCAGTCTCAACCACCACTCCGTGACGGATGAAGGCGACGCGATCGCACGTGGCCTCCACTTCGCCCAGCAGGTGTGAGTTCAAGAACACGGTCGCGCCGCGCTCCTTCTGGCGGCGGATGATGTCGCGCACCAGGCGCCGGCCAATGGGATCCAGCCCGGACGTTGGTTCGTCAAGAAAAATTAACTCGGGCTTATGTAGGATGGCCTGCGCCAGGCCGATCCGCTGCAACATGCCTTTTGAGTAGTGCCGTACTTGCTTGCCGGCGTGGGAAGTCAAGCCGACCAGATCGATCACCTGCGGAATGGCAGCTTCGAGTTCACTTGTATTGAGGCAGCTGAGTTGCCCATGAGCACGCAGTAGCTCGGCCGAGGTGAGCCAGTCGTAGAAACGGAAATGTTCGGGGAGAAAGCCGACTCGCCGGCGCGCCTCGCGATCTCCGATCGATCTCCCCAGCAGCAAAGCAGAACCGCGGGTTGGCCGCACAAGCCCGAGAAGCATTTTGATGGAGGTGCTTTTCCCCGCGCCGTTAGGGCCGAGAAAGCCGAAGACCTCGCCTCGTGGTACATCGAGCGTGAGGCCGCGAACTGCGACCTTATCGCCAAAGACTTTGCAGAGGTTTCTGCAAGAAATGGCGAGCGTGTCTGACTCATTCCGAGCGCCTGCAAGGCCTTGATTTACCGCCGGTGCCGTGTCCATTACACGTGCCCATTACAACGGTTGCGCTGCTGCCGCAAGGGCGCGTGAGTTATTCCCTCGCCCGTGCAGCATTCTGATCACACCATCCTTCACCCAAATCACCTGATAGGAAGCCGATGTGCCCGCCCGTTTAGGCATCCACTGCACCAGAATGCCCTCCGTCCCGTCAACGGGCACGGTCTGATATGTCGCCTGGCTCTGGGGAACCGGAACGACCAATGTAGACGTCCAGTCGATTGTCTTCGCTACACGCTGCGCTTCAGTGGCGCTCAAGCCTGCCAACTGCAGACCAGCCTGCGCAAGACCCGCCATGTCGAGTCCTGGAGGAACACTAACGTCGGGCACCGGTACCTGCAGAAAGTGAATGCAGCCAAGGTCACCCGTTTCGCAAGCTCCATACTCGGCCTGCACACCCTTCGAGACATGCACGGCAACCGTGCTGCCGTTTACCGAATCCGGGATCTGAATGTCGTTACGCCCAGCTTCCTCCAGTACGGCCCGCATCTTGTCGACGCTCAGCGTGACGTGAAATGCTCCCTGATCCTCCACCTTCACGTCTGAGGCAGCGCCTAAACCGCTCAACTCCTCGACGGGAAACCCCACATATTGACGGGCGGCACTCAGGTTCCCGATTCCCAGCTCAGGCCCCGGTTTAATCGTCATCACAAAGCTATCGGAAATAAGTTGGGTCAGCATCTTGCCAGGTGTATTGACGCCGCCGTTCAGCAGCGGCAGGTCGTTTACAGGCACTACGGCAAGCTTCTGCACTCGCAGCATCTCCAGAAAACGCTGTCCGAGTGAGCGCACCGGAGACAAGGCGGTAACAAGAACCACAATGGCGGCCGCGACCGCCCAATTCCTGCTCCAGGTCAACGAGAAAGCCTTCTGCCGCGACACGCGCCCAGCTGTCCCGGCAACAAATCGGCGATGGGCCTCGGCAGTGTCCACCGGCTCTTCTGCCACCTCGAGCACTTTCAGCGTTTCGTAGACATCCTTCATTTGTTTTTCTCCTTCCTCTGCAGCGCCTGGTAAAACTTTCGAAACTCCTGCTCAGCCCGGCTCAGTAACGTTCCGACGCCGCTGGGAGCGATGCCAAGCGCCTCAGCAATCTCGCGCTGCGTCCAATCACAGGAGCGCATCAGCAACATCTCGGCGCGTTGCGGCTTCATATGGCTCAACACCGTTTGTACGCGGCGACATTCGTCCCGTCGCAGCAGATCTTCGAGAGGTCCTCCCTCCGGCCCGGAATGCCGGGATTGACTCCGATCGCGTTCATAGCGGACGCGTCTCCCGGATGCGCGGAGTACGTCAATGCCCGCGTTCATCGCAGTCCGGTAGAGCCAGGGCGCGACGTTGGCGGTAATAAGCCAGGCTGCCGGTTGCCGTGAAAGACGCCAAAATACATCATTGGCTACTTCTTCGGCCAGCCCGCGATTGGCCGTTAAGCGTGTCAGGAATCGCAGCACCGGTTCATAATGCTGGTGAAATAAAAGCTCAAACTCCGACTTGTGATCGCCTGTGTTTTTCGACCCGGGCGCGCTTGACTCGCCCTCAGCTTCCACAGCCATCGTTCCTTTCACACTGTTAGAACGAACGCCGTGCGGATTTTCTGACAATCTATTACTCCAGGCCGTCCCTGCACTGCCTTCTTTATCACCTTGATTTGCTGCCACTTTCGCTGGCTCCATGTCACCCCTTCCTGATCGGCGCCAGTGACATAATCGTCGAGCAACATCAACATCCGTTGAAAGTCGTTGACATTCTCAAGCTGACCATGATGTACTACGGCGTAAGTACACGTAGGTTAGAACTCTTTGGGGGTGGCATGCCGGAAACTAA
Source organism: Amazona versicolor (assembly GCA_034782995.1). Lineage (NCBI taxonomy): Eukaryota > Metazoa > Chordata > Aves > Psittaciformes > Psittacidae > Amazona > Amazona versicolor. Next base: position 15,928 of record JAVHMZ010459616.1, read on the forward strand.
GTCGTTCAAAGGCATTTTCGTGCTGTTTCTCGTGACGGTTTTCGCCGTCCCGATCTGGGCCCAGTATCGGGCCGGTCTTCAGGGTACTGTTTCGGATAGCAACGGCAGCATTGTTCCCGGCGCCACCGTTACTCTCACCAGCAATGAAACCAGCATCCCTCACGTGGTTTCGACAACTGACGCCGGTACCTTTACCATCCCTTCCCTTGCGCCCGGCAGTTACAAGCTCTCGGCCGAGAAGAGTGGCTTCTCGAAAAAGGTGCTGGAAAACGTCACCGTTCTGGCCGAGCAAACGCAATCGGTCAATATCCAACTCGATATCGGCCAAGTGTCAACCACGGTGACGGTAAACTCAGACGCCACGCCAACCATTGACACGGAAACAGCCATAATCGGCGGCACCATCTCCACAAAGGACATTCAGAATCTTCCCAGTTTCGGCCGCGATCCATTCCAGTTGGTGCGGCTTGCTCCCGGCGTCTTCGGCGATGGCTCCATTGGTTCAGGAGGCAGCGGCAATTCGTTGCCCGGCAGCAACACCGGCGGATCGGGAGCGGGCAACAGCATCTTCGCAACAGAAAACGGCGTACAGGTGAGTGCCAACGGCACTCGAAATAACTCGAACAACATTCAAGTCGATGGCGTTGGCGTCAACAGTGCGGGCTATGGCGGCGCCGCCGTGATTACCCCCAACGAGTCGTCCGTCAAGGAAGTTCAGGTGGTTGCCAACAACTACAGCGCTGAGAATGGCCGCAATAGCGGTGCGCAGGTCCTGGTTGTTTCGCAGAACGGTACGAACGAGATCCACGGGAACGGCTTCTTCAAATTTCATCGTCCGGGGTTGAATGCCTTCCAGCGTTGGAATGGTCCCGGCGGAACGGCGGCGCTACAGAAGGACACACTGCGATTCAATCAGTTCGGCGGCAGCGTGGGCGGCCCGATTCTAAAGAACAGGATATTCGCTTTCTTCTCTTATGAAACGCTGCGGAACTCATCCGCCGCCACTGCGAATAACTGGTACGAGACGTCGCAGTTTGAGCAAAGCGCCGGTCCGGCCGGTAGCCTGGCTCGCCAATACCTGGGCTTTACCGGAGAAGCGCCTTCCGCTCTGAACGCCATCAACCTCAGCTGTTCAGAGGCGGGCCTGCTACCCACGCAATGCCGGGACGTCGCCGGTGGCCTGGACCTGGGTTCCCCGCTTACCTCCGGGCTGGGACAAAAAGATCCTACCGTGGGCGCGGCTGCCACACCTTTCGGCATTGGCAATGGCTTCGACGGAGTTCCGGATGTGCGGTTTCTTCGCACCGTTGCGCCTTCGGTGAATACAGATGTCCAGTACAACGGCCGTCTCGACTATCAGGTGACCAGCAAGGATCTTGCTACGTTCAGCATCTACTGGGTACCAGTAGAAAGCCAGTCGCTCAACGGGCCCGCGCGTGCAGCAAACTTCTGGAATCACACGCAACTCAATCAATCCTATGCGGTGCTGTGGAATCACACCTTCGGGCCCACTGTCATCAACGAGGCCCGCTTCAACGCATCTGGTTGGGACTGGAACGAAATCACATCCAATCCGCAAGCGCCGTTCGGTCTGCCTCCCGCCAACATCGACAGCTTCGGCACCGTTGCTGTGCAATATATCGGTGGTCCCAGCCCCAGCGTCTTCAATCAGAAAACTTACAACGCGAAAGACACGCTGACCAAAGTCTGGGGCAGTCATAACGTGAAGTTCGGCGCCGACGTGTCCTGGGTAAAGTTTCTCGACACGGCGCCCTGGCAGGGCCGGCCCTCGTATACCTTCCGCAATCTCTGGGATTTTGCTAATGATGCGCCTTACAAGGAGACCGGTAACTTCAATCCACTTACCGGAGTGCCCACTTCATCCACTAAGAATCTGCGCTACAAGATCTTAGGCTTTTTCGTGCAGGATGATTGGAAGGCACGCCCGAACCTTACCATCAATCTCGGCATTCGCTGGGAGGATTTCACCCCGATCACCGAAGCGAATAACATTCTGAGTAACCCGGTTCTTGGTCCGGCCGGCTCAGTTTTAACCGGCGTGAAGATCAAGACCGGCGGCGACCTCTATGAGAACCGGACCCGCAATTTCGGTCCGCAGCTCGGCTTTGCCTATACGCCCGGCGATCAGAAACGTATGGTGGTGCGCGGAGGCTTCGGAGTCGGGTACAACCTGGCGCAACTCGCATTTCTTTCGAACGGCCGGTTTAACCCTCCGCAATTGACGAATCTGACTTTCTTCGACCAGGATATTCTCTACACGCTCGGGGCAAACATCCATCAGTTGACCGGCTTCCCCTCGAACCCGTTAGCCATTCAGCAATTCAATGCAAATGGTTTGCCCACCACGGGTGCGGCCGTGACCTTGCAGGGCGTCCCTAACGACCTGCCGACCACGGTTACTTATCGTTATTCGCTGGATACGCAATACGATCTTGGCCACAACTGGGTGGCCAGCCTTGGTTACCAGGGCAGCCAGACGCGGCACTACACCAGGCAAACCAATCTGAACCTGCTTTACTATCCCGCTTTGAATTCCCGGGTACAGGAACTCGATTGGTTCACCAATGATGCGAACGCCCACTACAACGCGCTCCTGACCGAGTTGCAGCATCGCTTTGCCTCCAACTTCGAAATGGATGTTCAATACCGGTATAGCCGCAGCATCGACACCGCGTCTCAGGACTACTACAAGGACAACTATCCGTTCAATCTGAAGTATGCGCAAGGACCGTCGGAGTTCGACGTTACCCATAATTTCAAGCTGTGGGGTGTCTACAGCCCGAAATTCTTTAAGAATGCCCGTGGCTGGGGCGAGCGGCTGCTGGGAGGTTGGTCCCTCAGCGCCATTCTCAATCTCCATTCCGGCTTCCCTTGGAGCGCCAACTACTGCGTGAACCAGGGAAATTTCCTGTATCCCAACAGTGGTCTGAACTGCGCGTATCCTAGCGGCTACACCGGCAATGCGACAGGTTACGCCAGCAACTCGATCTACCAGAACATCAGCAACTTCCCAGGCGGAGCAGGAAATTTCTTCACCATCCCGAACGTCAATGGAACCATCAGCGTACCCGGACTGAACCGCAACAGCTTCCGGGGGCCCGGCTATTTCGGAAACGACTTTACGTTGTCGAAGGATTTCGGCCTTCCCATCGGCGGTTTCCTACGCGAGAACGCGAAGGTGACGTTGCAGGCGAACTTCTACAACCTGTTCAACAAGATCAACCTGCAGAACGTCAACAATAATGATCCAAATGGAGCCAACACCTACATCAATGCGGGCAATGCTCAATTTGGCTTGTCGCCGGGAGCGCTGGCTGGCCGCATCATTGAAATGCAGGCCAAGTTCAGTTTCTAGAGCCGCCCCGCGACCTATACTCAAATCGTGCACGGGTGGCGTGGATTTGCGATTCTAATCACGCTTCCTTGGCACGTTCTTGTTGCTCAATCGGCACCGTCGTCCTCGCCTTCCTTCGCAGCCGTTGCCGCCCGGGCCGCAGCCGCCCGCGATGCGGACCATGTGGACGAGGCCACTGCTCTCTACCGCCAGGCTCTGGCATTGACTCCTTCGTGGAGTGAGGGCTGGTGGTTCCTGGGCACTCTTTCTTACGACAAAAGCAACTATCGCGAAGCTGTCTCAGCCTTCCAAAAACTCTGTGCCTTGGACCCCAAAGCCGGTTCCGCCCGGGTCATGCTCGGCCTCTCCGAATTCGAACTAGGTCAGGACTCCAGCGCTCTCGCCCACATCCAGGAAGGTGAACGCATCGGTGTCGCCGATAACCAGCAGCTGCGGAATGTCACGCTCTTCCACGAAGGTATCCTCCTCCAGCGCAATGGCCAATTTGAAGCTTCCGAACGAGCGTTGAACACTCTCTGTATCGCTGGCGTTGACAGTCCTGAACTTGCAGCTACTCTCGGCATGGTTGCGCTCCGTCTCCGCGACCGCAACGCTCCGACGCAATCACCGGCTTCTGAAGTCATTCCCCGCGTCGGTCATGATCAATGCCTGGCCGCCCAGAAGCAATTCGAGGCTGCTCGTCGCGACTATGCCACCATCCTGGGAGAAAATCCGCAGTTTCCCAACCTTCACTACGCCTTCGGGCGTTTCCTGCTGGATGCCCACGAGACTGCTGCCGGTGTCGCCGAACTCGAAGCAGAAATAAAACTTCACCCGGAGGACTCCATCGCCCGGCTGCAAATCGCCGCCGTCAAATACAAGGTTGACTCGATAGCAGGTCTACCCTACGCTGAGGCGGCCGTCGCACATAATCCCACGCTCTCGCTCGGTCACTACCTGCTTGGCCTGTTGCTGCTCGATACGGGCGATTATCGGCGGGCCATTCCGGAGCTTGAAACGGCGCAGCGTTCCATGTCCGAAGTGCCGAACGTCTATTCGGCCCTCGGCGCTGCCTACTCGCAAGCCGGCCGCGACGACGATGCCGTTCGTGCTCGCGCCACTCTTCAGCGTCTCAGCCGATCAGGCACTACGGGCGCGGCGGCTCCTCCACCGTAACCACCCGGTCTCCTTCCACCTCGCGCAGCGTCTGCCTGATCCCGCTAGGCCACCGGATCGCCAGCTCTTTCACTCGCCTGTTCTCTCCCAATCCAAAGTGCACCCGGCTGTCGCTCGCGCACGCGTACCCGATTGCTGTCGTCACCTCGTTCCACTGTTGCTGACCGTCATCGGTCGTGATCCGCACCTGCGCTCCAATGCCCATGCGATTGCTCTTTGTTCCTACCAACTTCAGTAGAATCCAGTGGTTTTGTGTATCGGTGACGTTATGGAACAGCTTTGCCTTCCCTCCCAAAACCGACACCACCAGATCCACGCGCCCGTCGTTGTCCAAATCTCCAAATGCCACGCCACGGTTCACTGCCTCTTGCAGAACATCCGCTCCCGCCGTTGCGCTCATGTCTTCAAATTGGCCGCCGCCCCGATTCCGAAACACTGCGTTCGCCTCTGGAAAGCGTCGCTCCGGAGCCATCTCGCTGATGTTGTCCATCACATTCGATCGCGCGACAAACAGGTCCTTCCATCCGTCATTGTCGAAATCGGCAAACCCGTTGCCCCACCCCGACATCTCCTTCGTGAGCTGTGCCAACCCGCTGCGCACCGTCACATCCGCAAAGTTTCCATTCCCGCGGTTTATGTAGAGCGGGAATGTTTCGTGCTCCACGGCCGTATGCCAAATGTCTGGTTTTCCGTCGTTGTTTATATCGCGAAAATCTGCTCCCATGCCTGACAGGGCATTCCCGTCCGGTGCATACGCCACACCCGCCGCCAGACCCACCTCTTCGAACCGCTTCCCGCCGAGATTATGAAAGAGCAGGTTCGGTGTCGTATCGTTCGCGACAAAGGCGTCGGGGAAACCATCGCCATCGTAATCGGCAAACGACACGCTCATGCCTTTTCCCTCTGCAGCGGCAATCCCCGTTTCCTCCGACACGTCGGTAAAGGTTCCGTCCCCGTTATTCCGGTAGAGCGTGTTGTGCAACGGCGCATACTCCTTGGGATGGCAATACGCTCGTACACCCGCTCGTATCGCGCAATACGGGTCCTGATTTACCTTCCATTTGCAGTAATTCACGACGAAGAGATCCAGCCGCCCATCGTTGTTGTAGTCGAACCAACCCGCTCCCGCCGACCACATCTTGATCCCGTCTTTCATCGCCCCGGCCACACCGGCCCTCTGGGTAACATCCGCGAAGGTGCCATCGCCGTTGTTGTGGAACAACTGATTGCCCGTGACGTTCGCCACAAACAGGTCCGGCCGGCCGTCGTTGTCGTAGTCACCAACTGCCGCTCCCATGCCATAGCCTGCGCCAGCCAATCCGGCCTTCCCGGTAACGTCTGTGAAGGTTCCGTCTCGATTGTTGCGGAACAGCCGGTTCCAATACTGCGCTGATTCCTTCTTGAGCGACGGAATCGCCGCCCCGTTCACGAAATATACATCCAGATATCCGTCGCCATCGTAATCGAGGAGCGCGACCCCGGCCACCATCGTCTCGATCTGGTTCTTGTTTGGCGTGGCCGAATTCTGGGTGATGAACTGCAGTCCCGCCTTCTTCGCAATATCCTCAAAGCGAATCGCTCCTTGTCCCTCGTTCCGCAATGCCATGACAGCAATGAGAATCATCAGGAGCTGTTTCATGCTTCTGACCTGGATTGTATTACCTGCTCAGCCCTTCCTCGCCTGATCTGCCGTGCATGATCTGCCGTGCATGCCACAGCGGCAGAACATTCCAATCTGCCGATCTATATCATGGGCCGGAGACTCTCCGATATTCCGGCTGCTCCCGTCATGCATGAAGATCGCCACCTTTAACGTCAATAACATCAACAAACGGCTTCCCAATCTCCTTGCTTGGCTTGCTCGAGCCGAGCCGGACGTCGTCTGTCTCCAGGAACTCAAGGCCGAGCAACAGGCATTTCCGTCGGACAGGCTTCGAACTCTGGGTTACCGCGCCGTCTGGCAGGGTGAGCGTTCCTGGAACGGCGTGGCCATCCTCGCGCGGAATCGCGATCCGGTACTGACCCGCTCACTCCTTCCCGGTAACGATCAAGATCATCAAGCCCGCTATATCGAGGCTGCTGTCAACGGAGTTTTGATCGCCTCCTTGTACCTGCCGAATGGCAATCCTCAGCCTGGCCCAAAGTTTCAATACAAGCTGGCCTGGTTCGAGCGTCTCCTTGCGCATAGCGCCGAACTCATCAACGCCGGTGTACCCGTTGTTCTGGCTGGCGATTACAACGTTGTGCCAACCCCGCAAGACATCTATCCAACGACCTCTTTGAATGACAACGCGCTGATTCAACCGGAAAGCCGCCAAGCGTTCGCCCGGCTGATGGCTCAAGGTTGGACCGACGCTCTGCGGAGCCTGCAACCCGACGGACCTCTTTGGACATTCTGGGACTATAAGCGCGACCGGTGGCCTGCCGACAAGGGCATGCGGCTCGATCATCTGCTGCTGGGGCCTGATCTCTCTACCCGGCTGAAGGGCGGAGGTGTTGATCGCTGGGTACGTGGAGAAGAAAACTCGAGCGATCACGCGCCCGCGTGGATCGTGCTCGACCTTTAAAACAAATGCGCGCAAGACTTAAAGCGAACCAGCAGATACCCTTGAGAACAGGAAGTATTTTTTGGCATCAGGACAACCGCGTTCCTTCGTTTTCTATGACCCAAGTGGCGCTCGTTGGCAGCGCTTTCAGCGATTTTCACAGGCAGCGGGATTAGTAGCCGCGCTTCTACTGGTGGTGTTTGTGCTGGTAGGCATCAGCCTGCCACAAGTGACTCTTTTGGGTCTTCCATCCCTGACGCCGGTGGTGCAGGTAGAGCCGAGCGTCTTGCTTCACGGAAAAGCCAAGCCCAAAAATGTGCCTTATCGTTTAGCCAAACCAAAGCAGCCGATTCGCTACGTACATTCCGTCTCCCCCGTGCTGCATCCGAAGCCGGCGGCCAAAGTGGTTGTGGGCAAGCCTGCGGTGTGGGGCTTCTATGTAAATTGGGACCCGGCAAGCCTGGTTTCTTTGCGCCTGCACCTGAGCGCGCTCACTCATCTGGTACCCGAGTGGCTGGTCCTGCAAAACGACAAAGGCGATATCGATGACCAGAGCGATCCTACGGTCATCACAATTGCGAAGCAGGCAAACCTGCCCATCTACGCAATGTTGACCAATTTTCGGGGGAATTGGCAGCCGGGTGATGTACGCAAAATCCTGCGAAGTAAAGACAGGCGGCACGACCTGATCGAAAACCTGCGAGCCAACTTAAAGGAGCATCACTTCGCAGGTGTCAATGTCGACTTCGAAGACCTGACCAGCAAGGACACCCTCCTGTTGACCAGCTTCATTCAGGAGTTGACCGCAGCGCTGCATCCGGATGGATACACGGTCTCGGAAGACGTCCCCGTTGATGACGACGCCTACGATCTGAAAGCACTGGCAGGATCGTTGGACTATCTCGTTCCGATGGTTTATGACGAACACTACGAGACCAGCCTGCCCGGTCCGGTCGCTTCCGAAGGCTTCTTTGAAGAACGATTGGATCGTGTAACGAAGCTGGCACCCGCCTCCAAATTGATTGTCGGAGTCGGCACTTATGGCTATGACTGGACGATTGGTGAAGCAGGGGCAGGGAGAGAAGTTGCCTTCGCGGATGTCATGCTGCAGGCCTCCGAGGCCAACGCTCAGGTTGCGTGGGAGGGCCCGACGGCCAACCCGGTCTTGCGGTATGCGGTCGGAGCTCAGCAACACGAAGTCTGGTTCCTGGACGCAGTGACAGCGCTAAACCAGATTGGTACGGTGCACGATGACGGGCTTCCGGGAGTCGGGCTTTGGAGGTTGGGAGCAGAAGATCCGGGACTCTGGAACTTGTTGGCTGGAGACGCCTGGCCGGGGAGTGTGGAAACGCTCGACACTTTGCAAGCAGACCAGGGCGCGCCGCGGAACTATGGCAAGGGAGAGGTCCTGCACATCTCGGAAACGCCCAAAGCCGGCAAGCGCCGGGTTATTGCTCCACCAACGGCCGAAGACGATTACAGCGAGGAGTATCAGAGCTATCCCACGCCGTTTGTGATCCGGCATAGCGGCGCCCTGGACGACAAGCTGCTTTGTCTGACGTTCGACGATGGCCCGGACAGCCGGTATACGCCACAGATCCTGCAAATCTTGAAAGCAAAAGGAGCGCGTGCCACTTTCTTTGTGGTTGGCGTGAATGCCGAAAAATATCCGAGCCTGATTCGGAACGAGTATGCCGATGGCCATGAGATCGGCAATCACACCTATACTCATCCGAATATCGCTGTCACGTCTCCTTTGCGAACGGAGCTCGAGTTGAGCACGACCCAGCGGATTCTCGAAAACCTGCTTGGTGTGTCCACTACTTTCTTTCGGCCACCGTACAACGCCGATAGCGAGCCCGTGACGGCACAGGAGATTGAACCTATCTTGCGAGCGCAAGGTTACGGCTACACCACCATTTCTGAGACGATCGATCCCCGGGACTGGGAGCCCGAAGTTACCAAGCAGGCGATTCAGGACGAGATAGATGCCGAGCTTGCCACCGCGAAGAGTGAAGGCGACCTGACGAGCACTCATGTGGTTCTGTTACACGATGCGGGAGGCAACCGGTCGGCAACCGTCGCGGCTCTGCCCGAGATCATCGACCGTTATCGGGGCAAGGGGTATCGCTTCGGACTCATCAGCGATCTGATTCAAAAGAGCCGGAGCGAGGTCATGCCGAAAGCGAAGGCTTCGGAGATGGAGCTCGCCAGGATTGAGGGCGGTGGCCTCGATATGAAGGCGCGCTTAGGGCAGCTGCTAGGTCTGCTCTTTCTGACTGCCATTGTTGCGTCGCTGATCCGGTCGATTACGTTTGGAGTTCTGGCGATTCTACAGAAACGCGGATTGGCAAAAGCTGTATTCGACCCGGGTTACTGCCCTCCGGTGTCTGTGATAATTGCCGCCTTCAACGAGGAGAAGGTGATCGTGCGCACCGTGGAGTCGATCCTGGCCAACGGCTACCACGATCTGGAAATGATCGTCGTGGATGACGGGTCAAAAGACAGAACTCTGGCGGTTTTGCAGGCGCAGTTCGGGAGTCATCCGCAGGTGCGCATTCTGACGCAGGCAAACGGTGGGAAGTCGGCGGCCTTGAATCACGGGATCGAAGAAGCCAGGCATGAAATCCTCATCGCCGTAGACGCAGATACGCTGTTCCGGCATGGAACCATCGGTGCCCTGGTCAGACATTTTTCCGATCCTAAGATTGGTGCTGTAAGCGGTAATGCGCGTGTCGGAAACAAACGCAACTGGATCACTCGCTTCCAATCAATCGAGTATGTATACGGATTTAATCTGGACCGGCGGGCTCTGGATTATCTCAATGCCATTACAGTAGTGCCTGGCGCGGTGGGGGCCTGGAGGAAACAACTCGTACGGCAATGCGGCGGTTTCCTGCACGACACCCTGGCGGAGGATACCGATCTGACGCTGTCGATCCGGCGGCTGGGATACGTGATTCGTTACGAACAGGAGGCCATTGCCTACACCGAAGCACCGGAAGACACGCGTAGCTTGGTGAAGCAAAGATTCCGGTGGGTCTTCGGAACGCTCCAGGCTGCTTGGAAGCATCGGGATGCTCTGTTTGTTCCTAAGTACGGCACACTCGGGTTCATTGCCCTTCCAAGCATCTGGATCTTTCAGCTGCTGCTGTCGATGCTCGCACCATTCGCCGAAGTGGCGATGCTGATGTCGCTGCTGGCTGGAGATTGGAAAGTGGTCCTTCTCTACTACACCGCCTTTTTTGTACTCGAGCTGATGACAGGATTTTTGGCGTACGGGCTGGAGGGCATTCCCCCCCGGGATCTGTCACTGCTTCTGTTCCAGACCATTTACTACCGGCAACTGATGATCTACGTGCTCGGCAAAAGTGTTCTGTATGCCATCCGAGGCAGGCTGGTTGGTTGGGGCAAGTTGGAGCGGAAGGCAAGTGTGCAACCTGCCACCTAGGGCAGCGAGTGAACGTCTGCCCATCGTCAGTGCTGCGATGCTGGCGGTTGATCCGTACGCAAGTACTTCTTGTACGCTTCAATCCAGTTGGAGGCAATCTCCCGTTGCGCTACGGCAGGATCTAACTGGCCCGCGCACACCAACTCGTGTAGACGATCCTCTAACTTGTCTTTCACCCCGGCGTTCCAGATCGTCGCTGCCGAGTAAGAATGAGGCCACAAATTGTGAATATCTTCCGAGCCACCCAGCGCCGGAGTGATCAGGTAATCCACTTCGTATGCCCGTGGATCTGACCCCGATATGCCATACGCCGCAAACACTCTTCGCTGCATGGAAGCCGGAACAGCCCGATTCTTCTCGACGATTTCATCGCAGACCTGCTGCCGCGTTACTCGGGTCGCCGCGCCTGGCGTTAATCTTTGATCCGGAACGGAGATCGATACCACGCGCGAGCTTGCTTCATCGGATCTCCATTGCATGAACGCGAAGGTCCCAAGCAAGAGAGCCATCAGGCAAGCCCCGAAGATTTCAATTGCTCGATGTCTCCACGATCCGAATCCTATCCCTTGCCGGTGGCTGGGCAGTGCGGCCAGCCGCGCCTTCAGCAGAGCGCGTGGACCGGCGGCGGAAGGCAGCAGTGGATTCAGCGCCTGTTGACGCAGACCGACAAACGCGGCGATCGTCTCTTCCAGTTCTCGCGCACGTGCACGACAGGTCCAGCAGGCGGCAAGATGTTCCTGAAGCCTGTGGATATCGGGTTTTGCAAGCTCGCCATCCGCGGCCTGCAGCAGTTCTTCATCGGAAATGTGATGAGTCTCCGACTGCATGCGTTCACCGTTGAAAGGCGCGCGCTAAACGGCCCAATGATCGACTGAGCGATAGGGCCACCGCCCCCAGGGAGATGTCTAAAACCGAGGCGATCTCCCGATAGCGAAGGCCTTCGGCACGTAACGCCAGGCAGCGTTGATCCTGTTCGGAGAGAACTTGCAATACGGCCTGCAAGCGTTCAAACGTTTGCTGGCTCGCCAGGCGATCTTCGGGGTTTGGATCGGGATCAACAACCAGTTCATCCAGCCGGGTTGTGGGTGCATCCGTTTGACAAATGCTGCCGTTCGGCCGGCACCGCTTTAAAGCTAAGTTGTGGGCTACGCGGAACACCCAGCCGGAAAGATTCTTACGCGATTTGCCTTGCTGCAGATGTTGGAACAGCGCGAGAAATACTTCCTGCAGGATCTCCTCTCCGTCCTGAATCGGGATGCGAAACCCGAGCAAGTAGCGCAGCAGCCGTTCTCGTAACTGATCGAAAAGAGCGACCACCTCCGCTTCCAGAAGCGAAGGTTCAGGGATATAGTCGGCGCCTACTGCCTCTCGCAAGGACAGGCTCAGGATCGATTCTCGTGGCGGATGCGACATCGCGGTTCGTTCTTCGAATGTATCGTCCTCGAAACAGATTTGGTCTTAGTCGAGCCGCGGACTTTTCGCCTCCATCAGAATCGAAGCCGTACGCCACCCCACGCGCCAATCGGAGCGCCCGGCGCATAAAACGTCGCATGAATCAGGGGATAGTCCCCGTCCACGGCTGGAAAAGGGCGTGCAATAAATGTGCCTTGATCGTTGAAGCCGGTGGGCGCAAGCTGGGCAGCGGTGTAGTAGTGATGATCAAGCAGATTGTTGATCTGAACAAACAGTTCCAAATGCCGTTGCAACTGCCATCGACTCCCAAGGCTGAGCACGCCATAACCGGGTGACGTTCCCGGACCTAAATAGTAAATCCCATCCGGCTGACTGACGTTATTCTCGTTCCCGCGCGCATAGGAGCTGGAGGCGGCCACGAAACCCAGATCAAACGACAGCTTCCGGGTGGCTTGGAAATTGGCCGAGGCCTTCAACAAATGTTGGGGGATGAGCGGAATTCGATTGCCTGGCTGCACTTGAATGACTCCGTCCAGGCCCGGATCTCCGGCAAGCGCAGTATCGCTTGCGCTGTTGCTCGACCCGCTGATGGTCTCTACACTTTGATAGGTCGCGTTCACGAACGTGTAGTTGCCGTCCAGCATGACGCGTCCCAACCGCCCGCCTAAGTGGACCTCAACACCGGTGCGTCGCGTGGCGCCGAAGTTCTTGAAGTAGCCGTTCGAGGTCTGGGGCGACGACACAAACAAAAGGTCATCATGGTTCTGCGCCCAGAACCACCCGGCACTCCAGTTCACCCTCGACTCCTCGCCACTTCGGACACCGGCCTCAACGGTCCTCGTCACCACCTGCTTCAAAGGCGGATCTCCGGCCAGCGCGTTGGGTAGATTGCATGGATTGTCCGGATCGGCGCAACCAAGCTCAATCGAAGTCGGCGCCCGGCTGCTTTCGCTGTAACTCGCATACGCGTTCAGGGAGCGAATCGGGCTGAAGGTCGCTCCAACTGCCGGATTGAACCGCTCAAATACATACTTCCCGTCCAGAGATCCAGGGCCGCCGCCCGGATTGATCCGATCGCGGTTGTTAATCGAAGTCCGGTTATAACGACCCGATGCCGTGAAGGTTAACCGGTTTCCAAGGGAGAGCGTGTCGGTCGCAAAAAGGCTCCAGGTCTGCGGAAGCCCATGAAGGCTGACTCGGGTATCGACAGCATCACCATCCTGGGTGGTCGAACCGTCCTCGAATGCCGGAACGGATGTCAGCGAATAATCCGGATTGATATACCCGAACTGAGTGGATTGCTGAAACGTCACGCTACTGCGATCCCAAGCAGCGCCTGTGGTCAATTGGTTGCGATAGCCTCCAGGCGCGGTATTCCAGGTTGTTTGCCCGGATAACCCGTAGTTATTCTGCTTCGTAAAGCCATCTACGATCACGCCATTACACGCCTCTACCGGCTCAGACAATCGAATGCTCTGCGCAATACAGCGCCAGAAGGGAAACGGTGTGTTTGACGCCGTTGCGCCGCTCGTCGGGTATCCGCTGAAGCCCGCAGCCTGAAGCGCAGCCTGGTCCGCTGCCGTTGGCTGGTATACCGATTGGTCCAGGGAAGAGGTGTTGAGGTTCGGGTTGATGGTGTCGGCACGAATATAGCGGAAATAGGCGTTGGCCGACAGCGTCAGCGAATTGCTGATCGCATGGCGAACGTTCAAGTTGAAAAAAGGCGACCGGTTGTTGGTGACGTCTCCTGATGTGTAAACGCTTGCGTAATCGCGTGCAAGGAAACGCTGCTCCTGGAGGCCATTGCCGGTCAGGAAATTGTCCGCATAGGCGAATGAGAGCGAGGCAAACGTCTTGGCGTTCTGCCAGCCGAGCTTACTAAACATCTGGCGGACATCGGAAGGCGATGCGACGCGCCAGCCGTCCTCGTGAAAGAGGTTACCGGCGACATACCAGTTCAACCCCCTGGCACTCGCGCCGCCATGTTCAAATTCCACCGCTCGCCGTCCGAAACTGCCGCCGCTCGCCGTGATGGTCGTCCCTGGCTGGCCGCGGCCGTCCTTCGTGTTAACCGACAAGGCTCCCCCCAGCGTGTTCAATCCGAACAGGGGATTGGAACCCGGCACCAGGGCGACCTCCGCAATCGCAATGCGCGGAATCAGATCCCAGGCCACTACGTCACCGAAGGGCTGGTTCAGCCGCACGCCGTCCATGTAAAGCGACACACCCTGCGGTGTCCCCAGCAGCGGCGAAGCGGTATACCCTCGGTAGTTTACGTCAGGTTGAAAAGGATTCTCCTGGTTCTCGTTGATGTAAATGCCGCTGAGACGGCGGTTCAGAAAATCCGCAAGGTCCAGTGCTCCGCTATCGTCGATATTTTCCTTGGTGCCGGCTTGCACCGGGCTGGGAATCGCATCGAGCGAGACATCACTGCCCGGCAGCGGCGTGGTCGCGACGACATTCACCGTGGTGGACGCCGCGCCTAATACCATCGTCACCGCGCGAGAGGTCAGCGTTCCGGACACTACATCCACCAGCAAAGATTGCGTGCCAAAGCCAACGGCTGAGAGTTGCAAGCGATAGCGGCCCGGCGATAAAGCGTCTGAGGTGTACAGGCCTTGACGATCTGTTTGAAAGTTGCGGACCGTTCCCTTCGCAATGTTCTGCAGGCGTCCGCTGGCCTGCATTGCCGCGCCCGATGGATCCTTGACCTCCACGCGAAGACCGCCGGTGAGACTTCGACCGGACATCCTTGCGGACCATAACAGTACGGTGCATAACAGCGCTGCCGTTATCGACAACCGTGCCTTCACGTCCCATCGACTGGCATTCCTCCGGCGCCCCATGCATATATATCCCGGGCGACCTCGTTTTGTTCAGACTTTTTGTTCGTGGATGCTGCTGCCCGTGGCGCCCGTGCGAGTATCTCTTGCTGCGTGATCCCAGCTATTCAGGCATGGTGGCGGGAATGCCGGTTGTGTACCAGGTCTCTACCACCTTCCCCATGCCATAGCCGGGCTTGTGGCAGGACAGGCCGCCGCTATAGGTTGAGAACTGGCCATTCGGGAAGCCCCACCGCGCGCTGCCAAATCCCCCGGGCGCCCAGTCCCATGTACCCGCTTCCAGCCCGATCCCGTGATCTTGCAAATACTGCATAAATCTGACGGTCGACTCAGGCGTGTCTTCGTTACAGAAGTAACCGCCCGAGAGCCACTCCGTAATGATCACCGGCGCTCTGCGCGAGAACTTTCCAAACTTGTCGTCCCACGCTTGCGACGTTTGGCCGTAGGGCTGCAGTGCATAGGGGTGCGATGCGTACGCCACCTGTGGATCGTCCAGCAACGGAGCGCCGTCGATGACTTGCCCCACGCCCAGGCCGTCCGCGATCACAACGTTCTTCGCGCCTGTTGCGCGTACCGTCTGGATTGTTTCGGTCATCGCCTGCTTCCAACGCTTCCAGTTCTGCGGGCTAGGCGCCGGACGCGGTTCGTTGAGCAGTTCGTACAGCACTCCCATATCATTTGCAAACTGTGGCGCCAACTCCTTCCAGACGCGCTGCGTCCCGCCATCCGGCAAGTCGATAGGTTTGTCTCCTGGAACGTGTGATTCGTCCTGCACACACACAATCACGGTCAGGCCTGCCTCGCGCGCTGCATAGATCGCCCCGGTAGCCTTCAGAAAATACGGCTTGTCAAAGAGAGGACTCTGCGGATCTGCCCCGGCTTGCGATATTTGCAGGCGTACCGAATCTGCCCCGGCCGCACGCATATCCGTGTACTCTTGTGGCGAGTATGCGTTGTAAGCAGTCGCCCAGAAAGGGTGGTCCGCACGCCCCAGGTTGCCCGGCGCCACTTCGAAGGCAATCTGATAAAAGCCATGCGGAATCCATCGTTGCCCATCCCGCAGCAACTGCTTCCCGCGTACCTCAACCTCTCCCCGGCCCGCTCGGTTTGGCAACCCGAAGGCGATGCTCGCGGTCAGCATGGTGACCGTAGCCCAGTATGCGGCGCGGTATCCCGGCACTCGAAACTTCATCTCTCTATCCATCAACTCCAAAACTCCCTAAGCGGCTGTTTATTCCCGATGCACGACGCGCATAGGTAGAATTCTCAGGCAGGTCGACTCGTGCCGTCCGATTGGATTTTATTGGAGCGACAGGTCTGGGATTCTAGTAGTTCGTGCCGGCGCAAGCAGGTTGAATTAAAACTGGGCAGCTGAGTCGCTCTTCATCTTGTAACCGCAGAGTTGCCCTCTTGTAACTTATCGCCTTCATCATTCCTTTGGAGGTCCTTAGGTCATTTGAAAAGCCGCAACCGCACCTACGCTAGCTGCGTGTACCTGACCATTGCCGGAATTACACTACAACCCGTTCTGGCCAACGCTCAAACTGTTTCTGCCCCGGTCACCATTGCCCCTTTTGCCGCGCCGGTTCCATCCTATGTCATTCAACCGGGCGATGAAACTCCCTTGACGCACGCGCAGAAGCAGGCCCTGCTGCAGCAGAAGATCAAATACGTGTTTGTCCTCTTCCAGGAAAATCGCTCCTTTGATTTTTACTTCGGATCCTACCCAGGTGCGAATGGGATTTACAAACAGGCTGACGGTTCGCCCGCCAATCCGGCAGGTTACAACCAGCCTTTCGTCACATCCAAGGGTCAGCTGACTACTATCCACCCTTTTAAAATTCCGAACTCGGTAACTGACGTGAACGGCAAACAGGTCTTGTTGTATCCGGCCGACGTGGCCTCTGTGGACCACTCACATACCGGATTGAACACCTCCTTGCACTACGTCAACAACGTCGCTCAAAACGATGGCTACGCGCTCGACAACGAGGGAGTCAAACTTGTCAACGGCGCCCCTGCCACTACCCCGACCCTGGCGAACTCGCAAATGGGCGAACTGGTGATGGGTCATATCGATTGCGACGTCTCAGGGTTCCTATGGAACTACGCGGATCGATTTACCTTATTCGACAATTTCTTCGATACCGTGGTGGGGCCGTCCACGCCCAATGCCATTGCCATGATTTCGGGCCAGACCGGCGAAACGCAGTGGGTGGAGCATCCCGATCAAGGAAGCAATGTGCTCACCAGCAGCATGTCTCTCCCAGTCGTGGCCGATCCTGATCCTTACTGGGGTTCAGCTTTGACGCTGAATAACGCCATCCAGCAGCCTGAGCCTGGGCATACTGCAAATCCAGCCGCAAACCTGACGTTTGCCACGCTGCCCCTCTCGTTCATGGGCAACCAGATCACCTCCATTACGTCCCAGGACTTCAATCCAGCCTTCGATTTAATCGACATTCAGGGCGACATCGCGAAGATCGCTTCGCATCGTGGCACTTCCATCAACTGGGGCTGGTATCAACAGGGCTACGACCAGGAGCCGAATCAGACTCCTCCTGTCGGACCCAATACTCCTGATGGCGCGCCGGGCGGAGATTACATCGCGCACCACAATGCGCCGCAGTATTTCGGCTACCTGGCGAACAACCCGCTCGAGACTTCGAACCTGCACGGGCTCGGCGATTTTTACACGGCCATCAAGAACCAGGCCTTGCCGGCTGCGGGCGGAGTCTTCTACGTACGCGGCGGATATAACAACATCGACAACCAAGTTCCAGTGGGCGTGAATGCGACAGAAAAAGTGAACTTCGCCGGTAACGACGATCATCCGGCGTATTCCGACAGCCAAATCGCGGAATCCTTAATTGCTGACTCCGTGAACGCCATCGCCAACAGCCCGTATTGGCCGGAGAGTGCCATCATCATCACCTACGACGAAACGGATGGCTTTTACGATCACACGCAGCCGGTAAACCGTGAGCTCGATCCGCAAGGTCAGCCGCTGGCGCAAGGGCCGCGTATTCCTGCGCTGGTGATCTCGCCCTACAGCGTCGTCCACGCTGTTTCACATGAAGCAACGGAACACAGCTCCGTGATTAAGTTCATCGACGAGCTGTTCAACCTCATTCCTCTTGCCGATTTGCCGAATGAACTGAAGGCCAGGCGCGACGGCATGCGGTTATTCAACCAGGCCAATCTCGGGCCGGCGGATGATTTGGTACCGGGCGTGGGTGATATGTTCTCGGCTTTCGACAACAATCGCCTGCGCGGCTTAGCGCCTACGCTGCCACCCAGCTATGCCGCCATCGATGCAAGCGTGGTGCAGACGCTCCCGCATTACGGCAACAATGGCTGCTCGGTGCTTGGTATTACGCCCACCGATGCGGGCACAGTGAATCCGATACCGGCCGACTTCAACCCGCGGCCCTCGACTGCGCCTGGAATACCGACGTCAGGCACCTGGGTTCCATAGATTGCTGCGGCTTCTTCTATTTGCCGGCTTGGTCGTCACCCCGATGATCGAGCCGGCTGTCTATGGCGGCCCCGTTCTCGAAAAGATACGTAAGACCAACGTCCTTTCGTGTGGCATCAACCGCGATTTGATTGAGTACTCGAAAGGCGACGGGCATGGCAATCGCGCTCAGTTCGACGCCGATCTCTGTACCGCTGTCGCTGTTGCGGTATTGGGGCCTCATGCGAAAGTGACCTTAACTGCTTATCCGGATGAACCGGGGAGCCTCGATGCTCTGCGCAAAGGCGAAGTTGCCTTAGTGCCGACCGGAACTCCGGACTTCTTCAATACGGTCGCTAGCGGACTGGCCTTCGGGCACACCATACTCTACGATCCTCAGACGTTTATTGTCCCGAAGAGCCTTCATCTGAAGTCTGTGATTGATCTGAGCGGCAAGCGCATCTGCTACCTGGAGCAGACCGCGGTAGCAGACAACCTGCATGATTGGGTCACTCGCGCGAAAATCGATTTCCGTCCCTTTCCTTTTCAGGAGCAAGGGGAGATGGAAGCGGCATTCGTCACCAATAATTGCCAGGCAATTGCCAGCGACGTGACGCAACTGGCTAACATGAGGCAGGCCTTCCGGCGTCTGGCTGACAACTACGAAATCCTACCCGACTCGATCGCGCCTGACCCTCTTGCGCCCGTGTTTCCGGGAAACGACACCGATTGGGGTGCGATTGTGGACTGGACAATGCAGGCTCTGGTCCTTGCCGAACAGCAGGGGCTGACGCAGGCCAACGTCGATTCGAAGCTCAAAAGCGAAGAGTACCTCACCCAGCGCCTCTTAGGAATTACCAAAGGCTATGCGCGCAGGCTGACGCTCCAGGATGACTGGGCTTTCAATGTAATTCGCTCGGTCGGTAACTATGGCCAGATTTACAACCGGGATCTGGGCATGGATTCGCCGCTCAAGATTGCGCGCGGAGTCAATGAATTAAGAACCAACGGAGGCTTGCTCGACGCCCTACCCCTCCGTTTTGATAACACCAACTAACTTTTTTTGAATAACAGGAGAATGAACCGATGCGCAAGCAAGTTGGATTTTTAGCTTTATTCTTTGGCGCTCTGAGTATGGCAGGTAGTGCGGCTGCCGACCAGTTAGTCACAAACGGAGGTTTTGAGTCAGGAGATCTCAGCAATTGGACCGCAACAGGCGCGATTACCAGCTCCGACTTTGCATCTTTGTTCTTTGGTGTCGATACAGCAAACGCTGCCTCGGGAACATATGGCGCCTATCTTGGATCGGAATTCAGCCCACTTACCCTGGGCCAGTCACTTACGCTGCAGCCGACTCATTACTACACCGTGAGTTTTTCATTAGCGCAGAGTTCGGCACCCGTTTCCGGCTTCACTAATCTGTTCTCTGCATCCTTTAACGGCCAGACTTTTTTCACGGAGTCCAATGCGCCCGTATCTCCGTTTAGAACCTACACGTACACCCTGGCAACCTCTCCCGCATTTTCCAATCCGGGCTTGCTGCAATTCGTGTCACAGAATGACGTAGGCTATTTCTCGCTCGATGATGTAAGTGTAAGTACCGGCGCCGCTACCCCGGAGCCTGCCACTTTACTCATGGTCGTCCCCATCGTGGCTGGCTTCGCTTTAGCTCGGCGGAAAATCCGGCCATCCCGCGCTGCCTGATCTCGCTAGTGATCGAACTCTTGCGTTTTGACACCGGCGCGAACAGTTTGCATGACGTCGCGGCCGCCCCTCACAAAGGCAGCTGCATAAACACATTTGCTCTCGTGTAAGGTGACGGAGGCAGGCTTTCGGGAGGTACATGCCGGAAGCCTAGCGACTCATAAAGATGAATCGCGCACTCCAGCTTGCGATTGCTGCCCAGGAAGATGGATCGCGCTCCCAGCGTCCTTGCCTCGGCAATAGCACGCTCCAGTAACTTACGTCCAATCCCGAGCCCTTGAAAACGCGGGGTGACTGCCATTTTGGAAAGCTCATACACGCCGGCTCCCATAGGGAGAAGGGCCACGCAACCCACCGCATCACCCTTCGCAATAGCCATGAAAATGCTACCTCCATTCCGCAGCAGGCCCTGAGGATCGTCTAGAAGCTCGCGATCTGTCTCTTCGAGCACAAAATATCGCGTAATCCATTCCTCGTTCAAGCTCCGGAATGCGCTGCAGTCTTCGTGCGGCAATAAAGGCCGAATCTCGACATCCACTTGGGTAAGCATTGGAATCCGTTGATATCATCAGTTTCCGTGTTCGTGGGCGATATGTCTAATATCTTGTTCCTCCGGATCATGACGTTGACGATATGAATAGCGATATCGAGCTGAGGCATCTTCGTTACTTCGTCGCTGTGGCGGAAGAGCTGCATTTCGGGCGCGCGGCACAACGGCTCCACATCAGTCAGCCACCGCTCTCGCAACAGATCCGTAGGCTCGAGCGCCTGATTGGACATCCACTCTTAGACAGGACTTCGCGCTCCGTTAGCCTGACTGCGGCCGGTCAAGCTCTATTGGAGAGCGCCCGCCGGACGTTGCGTACGGTGGAGCGCAATATCGAAGAGACGCAAAGCATCGGGCGCGGCGAAGTAGGATCGCTGCATATCGGCTTTGTGGGATCGGCCATGCTCATTAAGCTGCCCGGAATCCTGCGTGCATATCGGATGGCCTATCCAAAGGTTCGTCTGCATCTGCACGAATCCTTCACTTCACGTGTCATCGAAGGTCTGGAAAACGGGACACTGGATGCGGGCATCCTTCGCGACCCCGACTCGGCTGAGCGATTAAAAACCACCGCCATCTTCTCTGAACCATACGTCGCGGTACTGCCTGCCAATCATCCTCGGGCAAAAACGAAGAGCATCTCCCCCGCTGCCTTGCGAGATGAGCCGTTTGTCTACTACCCCTCATCGGCTGGCGCCCGTGCCTTCGAAAAGCCACTCGCGATCTTCGAGCAGTACGGCTTCCGTCCCCGCATCTCGCAGGAAGCCTCTCACTGGCTTAGCATTCTGCGGCTCGTGGGTGCAGGATTAGGCGTGACAGTCGCGCCGGAATGTGTGCGCCAAATCGCCTCGCCGGATGTCGTCTGCCTGAATCTTCGGGAAACCAGCGTGGTCAGCAACATAGAATTGGCTTGGACTGAGGGTGAGTCCAGGGCCATCGTTCGGCAGTTTGCTCACATCGTCAGGCAAATCCAAAACTAAACCACTGCCAGACTTACATCGGCAGAAGCCTACAGGACGAAGGCGCTAACAATGATCGCAGTTGTGGGTCGCCTTACCATGGCCATTTGAGGGCGGCACATCGTTGGCCGGGTTGCGATTGAAGAAACCATTCGGCTTCAGTAAGAACCCGATGTAGGCGGTCGGCATCACCGGGTAATCTTCCAGCCTCGGAATGTGTGTGTGTCCGAAGGTGTACCAGAAGACAACGTCCTGGTCTGCGATGGAGCGGTTTGCGCTTGTCCATTTCGTCAGCCCATCTCCGCCACAGCACTGGTTGGGATAGTCACCAGCCGCGTATTGCTCATTCTCTTGAAAGGGTGTTACCCAGACATGGTGATTGACGAAGCCGGCGCGCTTGCGCCACCACGCATTTC
Organism: Amazona versicolor; assembly: GCA_034782995.1. Lineage (NCBI taxonomy): Eukaryota > Metazoa > Chordata > Aves > Psittaciformes > Psittacidae > Amazona > Amazona versicolor. Next base: position 37,795 of record JAVHMZ010459616.1, read on the forward strand.
CCGAGGCAAACGGCACCGCGTTGTCTCCGGGTATGAACTTATAACCGACGGGCTCGCCTGTCGCGTTACGGGAATCTTTGTTGATAACTCTCCACGCCCGCGCCGTTCCCAGGTTCATCTCCCCCAGTGCTGCCTGCTCGGTGGTCAGGTCCGTTGCCTGTACATGGAAGGCATTCTCGAACGGGTTCCGCTGATCAATCGGATCGGCCACAACATCCAGACGCTGGATCGTGTTCTTTGCTCCGTCCAGGTCGAAATCTAAACGCATGTTGAAAAAATGCTGATGATTGGGGGCGTACAGACGCGGCGCAATCATCGTTCCGTGCAGCGGCTTGTCTCCGTCCTTCACTGTTCCCAAAGACAGAATTCCCGTAAGCTTGATCTCGAATTGAATGTTACCGTCCTGATAGAAATACCAGAAGAAGCCGTATTCGTAGTTCTCAACCGTGGACACCGACGAGACTACCAGCCGCCGCGAGCGCCGTACTTCCGGCGAATCCGGTAATCTCCGGTCGGTGTGCTTCCACAGAATCCCGAAATCCTCTTCGTGAATGCAAATGGCGTTTTCAATCTTCAGTGCGCCGCCTCGGCTATCGCACAGGTCAGCATCGAGGTACTCGATATGTCCCACACAATCGCAGCCCAGGCGCAAGCTGTTGGCACACATCCCCATCCCGTACTCGCCGACGTCAAAGGCATTCTTGCGTGCCTGTGTTGGACCTGGATCACCATACGGAACAACCATCTCGGTCAGTGAACCACGATAGAGGATCGAGCGGTCGCGGCCCTCGTCGTGATAGCGCAGATGATGGATGGTCAAGCCTTCCCGGGCGTTAAAACCCACTACGAATTTCCAGTTCTGCCAGGAAATCTGGTTCCCCTCCCGGGTGAAGCTTGCCCCCTGCGGCTGAGAAATCTCCAGCGGTTTGATATCTGTTCGCAGTGGTCCCACCCGGTCCGGAGAGTAGTTGCCCGGCTCTGTCGGCAACGGCCAGTGGCCATACTCTTCCACCCGGATCACTCGCATCTGGTTCAAGTCCACCACGGGGCGAATGCCCTCGATCGGTCGGGCATAGCCGTTGTCGGTCGGATCGCTTCGCAGAAAGCATAAAGGCCGGGTAAGCCGCTTCGCGCGTTCTTCTTCCGCCCCATAGAACCCTGCGCTCCAGATGTCCACCATCACCAGCGACGTATCCGTCACTCCGTAGTGTTTTTCGAGCGCAGCCTGGAACTCAGGACTCTTTAGAACGGCTTGTTCGCACTCCACCTGTTCGTCAACAGAAAGCGTAGGCTGCATGCCCGCCGGGGCCGGGCGCTGTTCGTCAATGCCGCCCGCCGTTAAGTTCATCAGCACCGAACAGGTCTGGCTGGTGGCGTTGTCCAACACCACCGCCGAAGCTCTCCTGGGCGATGCTTTCCCGTTTGGCCAGGAGTATACGGCCTCTTTGGGCGGCTCCTTCAGCATGATGCTGATGATCCGCGTCGTCGGTGTACAGATCGAAGCCGATTTCAGCAGGCCTACCGCGGTCTCGACTTCGGAAGCGCTAAGCGGTTCCAGGGGATGAATCAACATAGGATGATTCTCTCGATCATCGCAAGCCCGTATTCCAGCGCTTCGCACAAACCGCGACAATTCGTTGCCGCACCGCGGGCACAAGATCTCAGAGACGGCTGCAGACTGGCTCTACACTAAAGAAGGGAATTCGATGGACAATCACAGGTCGCAGCGTGTTTCCGAAGCCCTGCGCGAGGAATTGGGCGAGATTATCTCTTACGAATTGTCGGACCCGCGTATAGGCGACGCGACGGTGACCGAAGTTCTGGTCTCGCCCGACATGAGGCACGCTCAGGTGCGGTTGCATATAGGCGAAGGAGAAGCGGAGGCGACCATCGAGGCGCTGAATCATGCCCGCCCGTTTATGCGCCGCAAGCTGGCCGAGCGCTTGAGCCTGTTCCGTCTTCCCGAACTGCACTTTGAATCCGACGTCACCGCCAAGTCGAACGTTCGCATGCAGCAACTCCTGAAGCGAGTGCGCCGCGGCCGTCCCAGAGATATTCCACAGGAGCCTCCCTCTGGCGCCACCGATAAGTCTGAGCGAAAGTCGTAACATCGAAAGCGTACGAACTGACATTTCATGAGTGCTCCAACCGG
>JAVHMZ010459617.1:0-17633 GCA_034782995.1 Amazona versicolor
GTACATAACGTCCACCAGGCTGCTGCCCAGGTGCTTCACCATCCGCACACGCTGCGATTCCCCACCTGAAAGCGTGTCAGTTTCCCGGTTCAGACTCAGGTACTCTAGCCCGATATCGACAATGGCTTGCAGCCGCTCAACAAGCGCTTGCACGATCGGACCGGCTTTGGGCTCTTTGATCGCATTCACCACCTGCAGCAGTTCGCCGGCCTCCAGCGCGGACATTCCGGCGATGTTGTGCCCGTTGATCTTGCTTGCGAGCGCGGCCGGGTTGAGGCGCGCGCCTTTGCACGCTGGGCATTCACGCGGTTTCAGGTATGGCATCACCGCTTTCTGTGTGCGTTCGCTGAGCGTCTTGATATCGCGGCGGATGTATGAGCGCTCGATGCGTTCGATGATGCCGGCGTAGGTGAGGTTGATCGTGCGCTCACCGAATCTCGCCTTGAACTTGCGATCCTTGCCGTATAACAGCAACTCCATCTCGTCCTTCGTGAACTTGCTGAGCTTCTTGTTGTTGTCAAAGTAGCCACTCAACGTGTACGCATGCGCCTCCCATTCGCCGAAGAACGGCACCTGTACCGCGCCTTCGTTGAGCGACTTGCTTATGTCGAGAAAATCATCGGAGACAACGCCGACCTTCTTCCCGAGCCCGCCGCACTCAGGACAAGCGCCGCGCGGATCGTTAAACGAGTAGGCGATTGCCGCTCCCGCCGACGGTTTCCCCACGCGCGAGAACAACAGACGCAGCACGCCATGGATGTCGGTCACTGTGCCGACTGTGGAATGTGATCCCCCGCCGAGCCGCTTCTGGTCGACGATCACAGCCATGGTGAGGTTTTCGATCGCGTCGGCGTCAGGCTGCGGGTACTTGGGCAAGAAGTTGCGAACGAACAGGCTGAAGTTCTCGTACAGCTGCCGCTGCGCCTCCGTCGCCAGTGTGTCGAACACGATCGACGATTTCCCCGAGCCTGATACGCCCGTGAAGATCGTGAGCTTGCGCTTGGGAATCTGGAGCGTGACGTCTTTGAGGTTGTTTTCGCGCGCCCCGCGAATAGAGATGAACTCGTTCATTTGAATAAGATTAAGGCGACCCCAATGCGTGGCCCCGCTAAGCGAAGTTGAGACCGCTAGCCGTCAAGTGTTTTGTTTCGCTCTATACTAACTCCTGGATCACCGGTATGTTTGAGCGTTATAGTCGAGAATCAAAACAGACCATCTACAACGCCAGACTTGAGGCTCAGCATTCTGGAAGCAGCCGCATTGAACCGCAACACGTTCTGCTCGGGCTGAGCACCGCGGATCCGAACCTGATGACTCGTCTGCAAGTCAATTCGCAAGTCTTGAGAACGCGCGTCCGCAAGACTTTTCCATCCGGGCCCCCGAGCACGAGCAAGGAACTTATGTTGGACGATCGCGCAAAACGGAGCTTGGCCTACGCTGCGGAGGCCTTCACGCATGACAACCGGGGAAGCCTGACGACTGGCCACATTCTGCTCGGTCTTCTCCGTGAGAACAAGTCACTAGGGCGATACGTCGGCGCTAGCTGGATGTGGTGGGGAGGCATTCCCCAGCAAATTCAAACTGTTTGCCGAGGCTGGCAAAACAGCTAAGATCGCTGGCAGCAGCGCTGACCTTCTAGTGCACGTCGAGACTCATGTTCACCACGTCGAAACGAAACCGTTCCGGCGGGAAGCACGAGATGGGATTGGGCGTCATGTCGAGCCACGTGCGATAAGCGCTCTTGGCCACGGAGTTGTTCAAGTAAAACAGAAACTGGTCGGAGCAGCAACGGATCGGCGGCATTTGGCGAAACGCTAGTCGCAGGCCGACCGCTTTTTCGAGACGAACGCCCGCTGTCGGGACCGCTTTATCTTCCAGGAGAGTGACGAAACTGCTCCGGCCGGCATGTGGCCAAACATCCGAACTGAGCAGACTTCGCAATTCGAAGCGAGTGCCGAAAGTGATCTCACACTGCCGAATCCACTCCACGACCGCATCGCCCCAATGCCAGTGGCTCACCAAACCCAGATATTGATCCACTAGGTTCAGAGCCAAGTCCATTTTTCGACGCTCGACTGCTTCTTCTGTCGCAAGTTTGTCAGCGAAGACGGGAGGAATCATGTCCTCCTGCTCGATGATTTCGGACGCGAAGCCCATCATCTTATCCATCCGCTTCACATCCGGAACCGTTTTCACCAGCAACGGCGGCAGTTCGTGCGTCTTCCCGCCTGGTACCTCTACGAATTTCCGTTCACCCACGATGTCCATAAGCAGCCCCGCTGTTCCTATCGACAACCCGGTCGACTAACCTTGTTGTTGCAGTTCAACCACCAAACTCAGGAACGTTTGCGCCCCCTGATCTAAAAGACGCATCCGGACCCGAGAAGTTCCTCCACCACAATTAAGCCCAGTTTACGGAAGTACCAACAATTTGTGCAAGTTTTGTTTGACGATTAGCAGCAAGCAACCCCGAGTGCTGAACTCTATTCAGCGGCGGACCGCCGGCACTAGGCACCGTTAGTTAGTCCCATAGAACTTTAAGACCAGCGCTCGAATACAGAGGGAATCTTTGATCGCTCGAAATGACTGGGCATCTCTCCACCAACGCCTGCGTGATGATCATGCGATCGAATGGCTCGCTATGGTGTGTCGGTAAGCCGTAAAGAGCATTCGTGTGTTCGAGTGTAATCGTAAGAACACGCAGCCCGAGTTCGCCTATCTTCGCTTCCACCAGTGCACTCGTTAAGCCCGCCTGATGCAAGCTCCGCTTTATGGCGATCTCCCAAGGCGTCACAATGCTCAGTAGAAGCTCAACCCCGGATCGAAACACGCGCCGCTCAATCTTCAAAGGCAGCTCGCCCGTCAGCATACGGATGAAGGCATTCGTATCCAACAGAAAGCGTGTCATTCCAATCCTTCGAATTTTTCAAGCACTTCCTGGTCAGCCTCAGGTGAGTCCCAGCCTGCCGGCAGATTCAGTAGGTTTTTCAGTGACCCATACGCCCGCCTTCGGTCCTTCTCTCGAGATACTTCCGGCACCAGCCGCACCACCGGCAAGCCCCGATGCGTGATAACCACCTCCTCACCATGAAGGGCTGCCCTTACGAGCCGCGACAACTCGATTTTTGCGCTCTTTATTCCGATCTCCATTCACCCTTTTCCAGTCAACCGTGTTTCAAGTAACCACTCAAAGTGGTTACTTAATAGTGTACTTCGGAGGATTGCAATGTGGCTTGAATAATCCAGGAATAACAAGCGGGATCACCGCCAAAATAGAAACTCGGTGGGCAACCACATAAGGTCCGGCAGCCCCCGAGACGCGGGCGCCAGACCGAAACCCAAACTCCGTGACAAAAATCCAACGAGAGTATAGCGGGTTGGCTGGCGCCGCCATATCCTCGATTAAGGTGCTCTCACAATCAGCGCTCTCCGTAATGGGATCTGATCGAAAATCCCGTAATTGCTTGACGATTGATGGAAGGCTCCCGTGGCTCTGATTGTCTTGTTTCGGGGCGTCAACGTTGGAGGACACAGGACCTTTCGCCCGAGTCTGCTCGCAAGAGAACTGGGCGCCTATGACGTCGTAAATGTCGGCCTCTCGGCGACAACACGCAGTTGGAGCACGATACTTTCAGTACTGCAGATTTTGAAAGCTACAAGCTAACAACGGGCGGGAGCGATCTAACCTGCCGAACACCCCTCCTTGATTCTCTCTATTCGCTTCTCAGCGCGCGAATCGGATCTTGCCCCCTCGACGAAACCTGAGTTTTCCGAGGCTCGCAACACAAGCGTAAAGTTTTGTTTCGTGATTGGTGCAAGCGAGCTTGAGTGCTGAAGACCGTCGCCATTGCTTGAACCTGTCGCCAGACCAGTTGTTCACGGTATCAGCTTCTGTAATGCAGATAGGGCCGGAACACATCAGGAACAGTCACTCATACCGCAAAGCAATCGCAGGATCGACTTTGGCGGCGCGAACGGCAGGTGTCAACGCTGCCGCTAGTGTCACCACTGCAAAGACCCCGGAAACCACCAATAACGCGATCGGATCCATCGCGCTGGTATGGAACAAAAAACTGCTCAAGAAGCGCGTCGCCCCGAAAGCCGCCGCCGAGCCGACCGCAATGCCGGACAACGCAATTGTTAGGGCCTCGCGGATGATGATCGTCATGAGATCGCTACTGCGCGCACCCAATGCCCGGCGAACACCCATTTCTCGAACTCGTTGCGCAACCGAGTACGAAGTAAGTCCATAAATTCCGATCACGATCAGAGTGACTGTGACAGCCGAGAAAAAAGCGAGGACGCGCATCAACATGCGCCGTGATCCTAGCTCCGCGTCAATCAACTGCTGCATAGATTGAAGGTCGGACACTGGCTGCGAAGCGTTCACTAACCGCACACTGCTCCGGATAGCGTTCGCATAGCTCATCGGGTTGCCTCTGACGCGGAGCGCAAGCATAGCGGAGGGCATCGGTGACTGGCCGAAAGGAACATAAACGCCTCGATTCCAGCCCAAACCCTCGAGGTCCTGGTGGAAATTTCCGACGATCCCGACGATTTCCGCGGGCTCTTTGTTAGTGCCTCCAATGAGCATTCGTTGACCCAGCGGATTCGGCCCCGCCGGGTAGGATGGCCAAAGTAGCCGTGCCAGGTTCTCATCGATGACAGCGACTCGCTGCGTCTCCTCACGATCATGCCCCGTGAATGTGCGGCCCCTTCTCAGCGGAATTTGAAGCACTGCGAAGTAATCGGGCGTCACGACGAATATGCCTGCGATAGGTCGCTGGTTCAGCAGCAATCGCGGCTGATCAGCTCTCTGGACCGGTGATCCCGGAAAGGACATCATCGGCAAAGTGAGCGAGGCCGAAACGTGCTCAACTCCCGGCACACCCGAAAGGCGTTGCAACAGATCGTCGTAAAGCCGAGCTGTGTCATTGGTCGTTCTGAACGCCACGCGCGCGGTGACAACGTTATCCGGATTGAATCCAAGAGGCTCGGCCTTCAGGCGCAGTATCGTTTCGATGAGAAGCGTGGTGCCTACCAGCAGCACAAACGAAAGAGCGATTTGATTGCTAATCAACACTGAGCGCAGGCGCGTGCGTGTGACCCCGGCGAGGTTGCCGCGTATCACGAACATCAAATCGGTTCGAGATGCAATGAGCGCCGGCGCGAGCCCGAAGAGAAGGCCGAGCAACAGTGAAATTCCCACTGCGTAGGCGAGTACAACGCCGTCGAATCCAATCTCGCTGGTGCGCGGCAACTCAGAGCCGCTGATTGTGCGAAGAGCGGGGACAGCCAAGAACGCTAGAACCGCTCCAGCTCCACCACCCAGCGAATAGAGAATCAAAGTCTCGCCGATCAGACGACGGGCAATTCGTGCTCGGCTTGCACCCAACGCAGCTCGCACGGCGAACTCGGTAGCACGCCTCGCAGATCTCGCGAGAAGTAGCGTTGCCAAATTGGCGCACGCAATCAACAGCACAATTGCGACCGCGCCGAGGAGCAGATGCAACGCAGGCTCGACATCAGCGACGATCACGTGCTTCAGCGGCTTGGCAACGGGAGGAGTCTTCGGCTTCGCATCAAGCATCGCGGGATGATTCCTGGCGTACTGTGATTGCAGGACAACCAGTTCGGACGACGCTTGCTGCAAGTCAACTCCAGAACGCAGGCGGCCGAAGACGCACAAAAAGGGGCTCAAGGCGCGTGAAGCCGGGGGAAATCGCGGCGAGTCTTCCGGATTTGCTAGCCAAACATCAATACCGGTTGCTGGAAAAGCGAAGTTTGCAGGGAGAACGCCAGAGATCGAGTAAGCAGTTCCGCCTAAATCCAATATTTGGCCCGTGACTTGAAGATCACCGTGAAACTGCCGCTGCCATAATCCATAGCTGACCAGCGCCGTGTCTCCGGCTGAACTCAAACTGCGGCCCAGCAGCGGAGAAACGCCGAGAATCTCGAGGAAGTCAGCGGATACGCGATTCGTCTTCAGTAACTCGGGACCGCTTCGGCCGGTAAATGCGAGATCCTCTTCCATGGCGTACGCCCCGATGGAGGAGAACTGGTGAGCTGCCGAGAGAATCTCGCGATAGTGAGTGGGTGTGGCCCCGCCTGAGATGAGAACAAGCCGGTCAGGCTCGCGATAGCCCAGAGGTTTCATCAGAACAGCGCGCACCACCGCGAAGCACGCCACATTTACGCCTATTCCAAGTCCCAGCGTGAGCACCGCAGCCACCACAAATACAGGACTTCTCCAGAGTGATCGAAAAATGCTCATCTTGTTTATTCGTTCCGTAATGAGACGGCCGGATCGATGTGCGCCGCGCGCCGCGCTGGGAGCAAAATAGCCGCTGAACCGACACAAGCTAGTAGCAGGACGACTCCCGCCAGCATGCGAGGTTCGGTCGGCCGAACTTCGTACACGAGAAGTGCGACGCTTGTAAGTAATCGGGTCATTGCGCTCAGCACCATCATGACGGGCTAATCATCCGCTCCTGCTATCACGGTCGATGAGGAATGGGCTTCCTGGACGTCCTCTTCCTAAAAGCTTGTCCGCCGTCCGTGCTACAGCCCACTGGAATACGTCCTCATCTTGCGAAGTTCTTCGTGACTCTTTGTAATCCAGTCGGATCTGCTTTGATAGCCGTCGCTTCATCTGCGTAGAACTAACTCTATTAGAGGTTGCGGTGTCTAATGTCTCATTGAAGCCCGACGTAGAGCGCGCAAACACATCTACCAAGCGCTCATCGTCAGACCACGCAACATCGACGAAGACCAGAAACGTATCTTGTTTACGCTCCCGTAAAACAATCGATTCGCCATGTTTCTTTCCCAGGACAACCTTCAAGCCGCTTTCAGGAATGAAGTACGGCTGAGACAAATCAATCCAATACCTGCCGGATGGCGAGATAAATGTTGCCACTCGGTTCGAGGCGCATCCACTGCCGCCACCCAAGATGAACAACACCGCCAGTGTCCTAAAAAGCAGTGCACTCGGGCGAATGCTCTGTATCATTGAAACAAGAGTAACCGGCATCGCCACTGCCTTCAGTTGTATGGCTGTATAGCTCAGGCTTTAAAAGCCGATTGAAATACGGATAGTCACTCGCCAACAAGTTCCTCGGATCCCAGGCGAACGTGACAGTCACGTCTGGTACTTTGCTTATGTCGAGTCTGTCGAAAGCTTGCCCGGCTAGCAGTCGCCTTCTGTGCCGGCAATCGCCCAGACCAAGGGAATAACGCAATCACCGGTTTCAGCATATCGGCTTATTGAATCGATCTTTTCCAATTTGTGTATGACGGAGCGTTTCGACAATCGGTCGAAAGCCATGCAGCAATGGACTCAGTGTTGTTGTAAGTCCCGTATGATGACAATCCTGACTAAGCAAAACTGAAGTAAATGTCATTCGTCAGCATAGTACGAAAACAAAATCTGCTCAAGAGCGAGTAAGTAGCGTCCTGCGAGCCACGCGCTATGTTTTGGGCCGGATGATTTTGCGATCGGATTTCGCAGAGCTAAGCTGCGCACGCCCCACCCCGGAAAACGACAATCTCCTAGCGACCGCTGTGCTTGAGGCATACGTAATTCCAAGGGCCTGCTTTCAAGGCTCTTCTCCTGCTCGGTTCGCTTCGTTTGTTCAGCGGCGCCGCGCTTCACAACGGCTTCAGCGGGCCTCGATCAAGCGCAAATTCTTGTTTGCGCACGCGTATTGCGGTTCCGTTGCAACTCACACTCTCTCGCCGCAACCACAACCCAAATCAGCGCGCCGCCCTCACGCCTCGCCACCCCCGCAAAACGACAATCCCCCCAACGCCCGTTATCCTTTACTCATATGCGTCTCCGGGGGCCTTCGCTCCAGGCTCTTCTGTTGCTCGGCTCGCTTCGTTTGCTCAGCGCCGCCGCGCCCGACTGCGCAAAGAGCGCTCGCACCTTCACGCCCTGCGAGCTCTCGTTTCCGTTCGCGCCCGCTGCGACAAACACATCCGCTTCGCCCTATAAAAGCGATCTTCTGCGCATTGAGTTCCGCTCGCCATCGCACAAAACTTACCTGATGCACGCATTCTTCGACGGCTCTCTTCGCGTGCGCTTCAGCCCTACCGAGCCCGGCGTCTGGACCTATCACACGCTGAGCGATCTTCCCGACCTGAATGACAAGGAGAGTACTTTCAACGCGGCCGACAGCGGACTGCCTGGGCTCGTCGATGTGGCGAACGTTCGACACTGGAAAACGGCAAACAAGCAGCCGCACCTCTGGCTCGCCGTCGAAGCCCCGTTCCTTTCGCTCGACCAGACTGCCTGGGAGACGTGGCTCGACGCACGGAAACACGACGGGTTTACCCACATACGCGGTGTTCTTCTGACCAACGCCGGAACGCTGAAGCCTTTCTCAACCGGAGGCCAGCCGCAGTCGGCTTACTTCTCCGCGCTCGATGATCGGGTACTCGCGGCCGCATCCCGCGGCTTTACGCTCGACCTGCTGCTCGCAAACAAGTCTTCCATCCCGCTCCTCCAGGCCGATTTCGACCAGTTCGAAAACGTCATCCGTTACGTCGTCGCTCGCTACGGCAGCCTCAACGCTACCTGGCAAGGCATCGAATCGTTCGAAGACACGCCCGGCTCCCGTGCTCTGCTCAAAAACCTTGCCACGCTGCTCGCCAAGTACGACGGCTTTGCTCACCCGCGCTCGACCGATGCTCACAACTCGACCTTTCCGCTCCTCCTCGACGGCTGGATGAACTACGGCATCGAGGGCGCTGCCGATCCGCAACTGGGTGCAGTTGAACATCAGTTCACCGAGCTGCCCGAGATCCACTTGGTTCGCGCGAGCGAACCTGACGCCTTCCGTCGCGAGCTCTGGGAAGCAACCACCAATGGCGAATACCCTTCGATCAACTATGAAGCGTCGAAGAACGAGGCGAACCTGCGCGTGACTCGAACGTGGGTTCACGTCATCTCCGGCACCCGCCATTGGGAACTCGAGCCCTACTTCGACATCTCTGGAGCGCGGGCCGTCGGGCTCACCGAAGTCGAGTATCTGGCTTACGCCGCTCACCCCGGCATCATCGAGATCACCCTTCCCAGGCACAAATACAATCCCGTCTGGATCAACCCCTCCACTGGTGAGGAAATTGAGTTAAAAGACTACAAAGGAAACGTGTTCAGCCAGCAAACGCCGGACAACGCTCGCGATTGGATTCTTCAGGTGCCGCGTGAGGGCAAGAAGGCTTCGATGTTGAAGTACTACTATTTCGAGTCCGAGAGCCCTCCCATCCAGGAAGTTGAGACGGACTCAGCTCGCACGCCCTTTCAAATTGTCGATCCGGCCGGAGAATCGGTCAGTAGCAGTTTGCCGACCCCCTACGGCATTAAGATCACGCGCGCCAATCGGGCGACCCGGCGCATGCAGTACGTTTGGTGGGGTGAGGGCGTGGCCGGCGGCGAGGGCGCTCGCCTGCTCGGCTTAGGCGCTTCGGGATCTTTCTCGATTCCGCCGGACCTGCTCAAACAGCAAAGTTCCACACTCAACGTGCGACTTCTGGCCATCAACGCAAACGGCAAAGCATACGAACTCGACCGTGTCTACCAAGTCGGTCCGTGACGATCCTCGCTATCGACACGGCTTCTGAGTCCGGCAGCATCGCCCTCCGGAGGAACGGCCAGACTGTATGCGAACTTCCGCTGCCTCCTTCCGACAAGTTTGGCGAAGTTCTTTTCGGCATCATTGCGAAATTGCAAAACGAAGCCAATATCGTGCTAAGTGAAATAGATTGCTTTGCGGCGGCTACTGGTCCGGGCTCCTTCACGGGCGTGCGGGTCGCAGTCTCGTCCGCCAAAGGTCTGGCCGAGGCGCTCGGTAAACGTGTGTGTGGGGTATCTAACCTTCGCGCGATGGCTTCGTTCCGTAAAAGCCGCGATAACCGGGCGATGAGTTCGTTTGGCAAAAATCTCGCCTTGGGTTCGTTTCGCAAAGATGCCCTCCTGCGCGCGGTCGCCCTCGATGCTCGACGTGGCCAGGTCTACGCCGCTGTGTACGATGAGCGCCAAAAGCTGGTAACAGCCGAAGCCGTTCACGGCTTTCCCGATTGGCTCGAGACTCTCAATCCCGCAAGCAGCTATGAATTTATTCTCCCGCCCGACACCAACTTCGCCACTGAGCTGGCCTCCTCGCCTTTCCGTGGCATGGCAATCTTAGAAGCACCGAACAGTTTGGCAGCAGCGGTAGCGTTCTGTGCGGAACAGGACGAAAAAGCCGGACTCTGGCTGGATCCGATCGCGCTCGATGCCAATTACGTTCGACGCGCGGATGCCGAATCGTCCTGGAAAGATAGGTAGGTTATCGCCCGAAGACGACCCGCGCGAGATTCATGCAGTACCAGCTCAAAAGCCCGTTCGCTAGCGCCACCGCCGTGTAGGCATACGCAATACCCTGCCGAGGCTCGGCCGGAAAGTCGCGCTTCCAAAGGCGATAACCGGTCCCCGCGGCGACGAAAAGGAAAGCGCCTTCGTGAAGCAGATAGGCCATCACTAAGCACACGATGAGGATGGCGATTCGATGCTGCTTGCCTAGCGCATTCATCACCGCGCCGCCATCGAAGATCAGCACGGGAATCAGATTGATCAGATTCAACCAGCCGGCGAACTGAGCAACCGCCAGCCAGACCGGTTGGTGAGTAGTGACGTAAATCGAGTAAGCGATCAGACCAGAAAGGAAACCAAAGACGGGGCCTGCCAGCGAGATCTGCGCGCGTATGCCCGGGTCGACGTTTACGCCATTCCATTTCACGTAAGCGCCGAAACCGGGTATGAACATGGGCAGTTCAGCCTTGAAGCCAAAGCGCCGCACCATGATGTAATGCCCCATTTCATGCAGCAGAACGGAGCCGGAGAACCCGACAGCAAACCACCACCCGAAAAGCGCCCAGTAGAGAGCTAGGAATCCGACGATGCTGAGCAAGAATTTGCCCTTGGTCAGCAGTATTAATGCAACGGTTTTGAATTTAGCGAGGAAAGCGATGAGTACGCCCAACGGCCCGAGTCTCTTGGTCCAGTCAACCTTCGGTTTAGGGTTGAGGCGATCTTCCAGGCGCTGGATTTCGCGCTGGACACCTTGCCGTTCCGGAGCATCAATCGGCAATAAGCCGAGTACGATTCGCCACTGGTCGCGAGCAGCAGCCAGTTGGCCCATAGCGGCCAATTGCCGCGCTCGAATCGCAAGCTGTTCTACTTGTTCGCCTACCAAAGCTCAGTGTATCGGAGGATTAACTAATCAACAGCTTCGCCGCTCAAATCGGGCAGTTCGCCGTCGCCTTGCGAGGACAGGAAAACAGCCGCCAGCGACTCGATGCCGTCTCGATCGTCATCGTCGAAGCGGTTAAGGGCAGCGCTATCGATATCCAGCACACCGATCAGTTTGCCCCAAGTCAGTAGCGGGACCACGATCTCGGACTGCGAAGCGACATCACACGCAATGTGACCCGGAAACTGATTGACGTCTCCAACGACAACGGTCTCATTCCCCGCTGCGGCAGTGCCACAAACTCCCTTGCCGACCGGGATTCGTGCACAGGCCGGCTTGCCTTGAAAAGGACCTAATACTAATTCGTCCTGCTCGAGGAAATAGAAGCCGACCCAATTTACCTCAGGCAGCGCATGGAACAGCAAAGCCGATGTGTTCGCCGCATTCGCGACCACGTTGCTTTCATTCCCAAGAAGCTCCGACAGCTGCTCGCAGAGGTTCTGATACAGCGCCGGTTTACTCGCGGCAGAACCATTCCGGTTGACGGTTTCCATTTCGTCCAGTTAGTGTATCCTTGGGCTCATCCCTCTCAAAGGGTTTTATCTTCGTCCGATTTTTTGCGACGGTACGGCTTCTCAATATACGATTTAGCCTCCAGCGCTACTTCGGATTTAGGAGCCATTTTGATGGTTTCGCGGTACGCCTGCTCGGCGTTCGAATGATCGCCCGCCAAGTCGCAGAGTTGCCCTAATCGAAGCCAAGCCAAAACAGCCGTGCTCAGGTCGAGTTCCTCGGATTGAGCCGTCACTTGCTTGAGCTCGCTCCTCGCGCCGGTCAAGTCGCCGTACCAGAAGAGCAAGTTTCCGCGCGCGAACTGAACCCGGGCCTCCGGAATGGCTGCGTAGCCGGGAGCATGGCTGCGTCTTTGTTCATCTACAAACGCCAGCACCTTGAGCGCGGATGCCTTGTCGCCCAGATCGCTATACATCTGGACCTGTTCCAGCCGGAGAAGATAATTTCGGGGAAAGTCGCGCGCTAACTGATCCAGCAGCGGAAGCGCTTCTCCCGGCCGGTGCTCGCGGCGGTAAATAGCCGCCAGCATAATATCGGCGTCAAAGCGATTCGTCGAATCTGATTTAGAAACCATCACCAATTGCCGTAAGCCGCCTTCTTTGTCGGCGTGAAATCCGTTAAAAGATCCTAGGATGCGCAAGTATCTCGGCAGACAAGCCACAACATACTCCGTCATGCCTTGAATGAGGCGAGCTTCCATAAAATTCGGGTGCAGATGCAAGACTTGATCGTTGGCTTTTCGTCCGGCCACAGCTTCATGAAGCGCCTGCATCCAGGCCTTCTCCACGAGGAACAAGTAATTAGCGCGTAATCCGTGCGCGATCGCCAGCTGATACAACGCCTCCACATCTTTCGAATTTTTCGCCAGGTTTGCCTGACTCAATTCCTGCGATTTGCCGATCGCCTGCGTAAAAGCTGTAGCGTCCGCAGGAGAAACCTCCATCTTGGGCCGGCGCAGGAACGGGTTGTTACCGGTGACCATCTGGCTCTCGAGCGCTCCATCGCGGTACATCTCGCGATAGAGTACCGTCTCCGCGAGCGCGTTGTACGATCTTGCGTCGCTAGGGTTTTCTCGGATTTGCTGTTCGAAATCCGCGATGGCTTGGTCGTATTCGAGGTTGTAGAAATGAATCCACCCGCTATTTTGCAGCGGGTCTCTGGATTCAGTGCACGGCGCTTTTTGCGTGCTCGCCAATACTAGGCAAACCGCGATAATGCGCGCGATCTTCAGCCAGCTAAATAACATCTTCTTTCAAACGGTCGAGCGCCCGCTTCGCTGTTTCTGAGACTATCTTGTCACTAGCAAGACACAAGCTCTCCAGCGCCGCACGCAACTCTCCGCGGCCGGAGTTCCCCATTGCAATCGCAACATTTCGCAAGAAACCTGAGTACTTCGCGCGCCAAACCGGCGATTGCCTGAACATGCTGCGGAAATCATCGGGGCTGAGAGTGGCAAGCTCTTCCAGTGACTCAGGCCCGTTGACGCAATTGAAGCTTGGTTCTGCAGTTTGGGGAGCCCGGCTGTTCCAGGGGCACACATCCTGACAGATATCACAGCCGAAGACGGAGTTGCCAATCTTAGACTCCAGGGCCGAAGAAATCTCGCCACGCTTCTCGATAGTTAGATAAGAAATGCAAAGACGCGCATCGAGCTTCCATCCGCCAGCCCCGTCCGGGATCAATGCTTCCGTCGGACAAGCGTCGATACAGCGCGTGCAGGTCCCGCAACGAAACGGCGGTGGAGCATCCGTCTCAAGCGGGAGAGACAGCAACACTTCACCTAGAAAAAACCAAGAGCCTTTCTCTTGATTAAGCAGACAGGTATTCTTCCCGATCCATCCTAATCCGGCTTCGCGCGCATAAGAGCGCTCAAGAAGCGGCGCTGTATCGATGCAGATGCGCGATTCGAATGGTCGAGGGGAAAGTTGCGTGAGCCTATCCACGAGTTCTTGAAGCTGTGCGCGCATCACGTCGTGATAGTCCAGGCCGGACGCATAACGTGAGATGCCATTGCCCGCTTGGCACAACCCAGTGTTGTAAAGCTTGCCTACACACAGGATACTTTTTGCACTGGGCAGCAGAGAGCGCGGATCGCTCCGCAGGTCTCCACGCCGGTCGGTCAGGTACGACATTTCTCCCGCATTGCCTTCCGCACGCCAGGCATCGAACCGCTCGTAATCCCCTGAAGGCAAAGCTGCCGTAACTCCGGCCAGCTCGAAGCCGCACTCATTCGCGAGCTGTTTCACTTGCCCCGCTGTAATGGGTGAACTCAAGCCCTGCTACTCTCTACTTTTATTTTGTCTCTCCCTTTACTCGAATTGCAAAACGTGTACGTCCAGCGCGGCGAACTGATGGCGCTTAAAGGCTTCACTTTGACGATTCAGGCCGGGGAACATGTCGCGATTCTAGGACCCAACGGTAGCGGCAAGTCGACGCTGATCAAAACTCTGACCCGCGAGTGCTATCCGCTCATCCGGCCCGGTACGGTCCTTCGCATCCTGGGCGAGGAGAACTGGAACATCTTTGATCTCCGCTCTCAGCTTGGCGTGGTCAGCCACGACCTGATGAATCGTTGCACGCGCGAAATCACAGGCCGGGAGCTAGTTCTCTCCGGCTTCTTTGGCTCGATCGGGATTTGGCCGACTCATCAAATCACGCCGGACATGGAAGGAGCGGCGCAGTCCGCCATGAGCCAGCTTGAAGTTTCTCATCTCGCAGGTCGGTGGCTGGACGAGTTGTCTTCTGGCGAAGCCCGGCGGTTACTGATCGCGCGGTCGCTAATTCATCAACCGTCTACCCTGCTGCTGGACGAACCGACCACCAGTCTCGATCTGCCAGCCCTGCGCGAGGTTCGCGCTCATCTCCGCACTTTGGCTGCAAGTGGCGTTGGCCTGCTGCTGGTCACTCATCACCTCGACGACATCATCCCGGAGATTGATCGCGTGGTTCTACTTCGCGAAGGTACGGTTTACTGGGACGGGCCCAAGCGGGAAGTATTGACTTCCGCTGCTTTATCGGAGGTATTCCGCGCACCAGTTGAAGTCTTCTGCCGGGATGGCTATTATCATGCGTGGTGAGCCGGTTCGAATGCCTTTAAGATGCTGAATCGGAACAACTTTCGACGATTTCAAACCGTTCTGTTCGACCCTTTGTATCCGCCATACAGGTGCCAATCCACCCCATTCAGGGTTAAGTGGTTTTCCGACCCATATCTTCACTCCTATACTCGTGAGAGCAAAAGGCATATCACCGCCTTTGGAGTTGGGAGAGTTCGGACCTAGGTCATTCTGATCATGCACAAACCAGTCAAGTACTTCGAGAAGGCCGTCACAGTAGGCGCAAACGCCGCTTGGCAGGTTTTCGATCGCCTCAATCAGGTTAAGCAGAACGAGTCTTTCACACCTAAGTGGTCGGATAAGCCTCTTCTTAAGAGCCACCAGAAGATGAAGCCGCCACTCGGCTGGCCACGCGAAACTGACTCACTTTGCCCGAAGTGCATTCCCGAGATTCGTCAGCGCATTGTTGACGGTGAAGTCGACTACAAGATTCTGATGAATCAGCCCGTCGGCGAGATCAAGGCCAACATCATCGAACGTGACGGCAAGATCTTGATGGTGAAAGAGTGCGCGATTCACGGTGAGTTCGAGGACCTGATGTCCATCGACCCGGCATTCTCGAAGCACCTCGAGGACGTTTTCCCGGGCCGCGACATCCGCGCCCACAACGATGAAAAGTTGCACAACCACGGAACTAGCACCATCACCCACGGCCGAGGTTCGGTATTAACGATCGACCTTACGAACCGTTGCAACATGATGTGCGACCCGTGCTTCATGGATGCCAACCAAGTTGGCTTCGTGCACGAGTTGAGCTGGGAAGATATTCAGACTCTTCTTGATAACGCGATCTCCATCAAGCCCAGGCGCCAGATGTCGGTTCAGTTCTCGGGTGGCGAGCCCACGCTTTCGCCTTACTTCCTGGACGCAGTGCGCTACTCCCGCAAGGTTGGCTACAACAGCGTGCAGGCGGCGACTAACGGCATTGAGTTTGCCAAACGCCCCGAGTTCGCCAAGCAAGCTGCCGAAGCTGGACTTCGCTACGCGTACCTGCAGTTCGATGGAATCGGCAATGCCGCTAACTCCCACCGTGCGGTCGGCAATCTTTTCGACGTTAAGCTGCAAGCCATCGAGAATCTTTGGACGGCGGGCGTCGACATCGTTCCGGTTATCACGATCATTAATGGCGTGAATAACGAGCAGGTTGGACGGGTGGTACAGTTCGCGCTCGACAACCCAAAGAAAATTCCTTTCCTTTCCTTCCAGCCGGTTTCGTTCACCGGCCGCGATGAAGCGGTAACCGAAGAGCGCCGTCAGGCGCAGCGCTACACGCTTTCGCATTTGGCGCACGACGTAAAGACTCAGACCGGCATCGGTGAGCCGGTGCGCGACTGGTTTCCGATCAGTTTTATGAGCACCTTTTCCGACTTCGCCGACCTGGTACACGGGCCGAACGCGGATTGGGGACAACTAAGTTGCGGATGTCATCCGAACTGCGGCATCGGCATGGCTGTGATGTGCGACAAGGAAACTAAGGAATACGTTCCAGTAACCGCGTTTTTGCACGCCGATCAACTTGCAAAGGACATAGCGCGCGTGAACGATGCGGCACGGGGCCGCTTCCTTTCAGTTCTAGGTGTGAGTCTTTCGCTGCTGCGTAACTATGATCCGTTCAAATCGCCGACGCACTTTAAGATGAACGATCTGGTAGCAAAGTTCGACAAGTGCTTCGGCATGTCGGCGAGGGATCACGGCCAGGTGTACGGTAAGGTGACGGGCGATCGTACGAAGCAGGACATCGATAAGCGGCGCGCGGATCGTTGGAACTTCCTGTTTATCGCTGGCATGTGGTTCCAGGATCTCTTCAATTACGATTTCCGCCGTACCGAGCAGTGCATTATCCCGTATGCGACGCAAGAGGGCGAAATTTCCTTCTGCGCGTATAACACGGGCGTGGGCTGGCGCAACATTATCGAGAAGATGCACATGACGGCAACGCTCACCAAGTGGTATGACGAGAAGGGCCGCCACGAAATCTTCGCCGGTAACAAGAGCGTTCCTCTTTCGACGAAGGAACACAATCTGGTGCTGGTGGATGAGCATGTGAAGGCGGATCGTCAGCACGACCTTGACGATAGGGGCATCGCGAAGACGGCGCGCGAAGAGAAAGCGCGGGCGCGTGATGAGGCTCTGAAGAAGAAGATCGAAGACGAGAAGATGATGCGGCTCTATAAAGAGCACGTACTGGGGGAGAAGAAGGTGGAAGGCTTCGTGCCGCTGGACGGATTACTCGGTTCGCTTAATACGAAACCGGCTCCTGCTCCAGTGGAGAAACAGGAAGCGGTAGGCGCGTCGGGCGACTAAACAATCCATCAGAATAGAAGAAGGCCGCTGGGCAGCGATGCTCGGCGGCCTTTTCATTTCCGGCTGGCAAATTTATGCATGTAGGTCTTGATTTCGGCACTACCAACAGCTCGCTTGCGGTAGCCGATGAATCAGGTACCGTCACGCTGGCTCGGTTTCTGCATGCAGAAGGAGTTACCGAATCATTCCGTTCGCTGCTCTATCTCGAGCGGATACGCGAAGATCGCCGGGCGATCATCAAATCCTGGAGCGGACCGCTTGGCATCGAGCCCTATTTAAACTCCGACGACAAAGGACGTCTCATCCAGTCGCTCAAATCGTTTCTCAGTAGCCACGGCCTGCTCAGCACCGAAATCTTCGGCCGCCAGTTCCAACTGGAAGAACTCGTCGCCAATATTCTGCGTGA
>JAVHMZ010460594.1:0-17619 GCA_034782995.1 Amazona versicolor
GATGCACGCAAAGTACCAGAAAATACGACTCGAATCGAAGTCGCAAGGCCACAATCGAGCACAAACCGATTGTGCATGTACTACGGTCCTGAATTTGTGTGCGAGGCAGTTCGTAGGTGGTGCGAGCAGAAGAACCTAACGCTAGACTACATCGAACCGGGAAGACCGATGCAAAATGACCATGTCGAGTCGTTCAATGGCAAACTGCGCGATGAATGTTTAAATGCGCATTGGTTTACGAGCTTGCACCAAGCCCGGAACACCATCGAAAACTGGCGGACCGATTACATGTAGTAGCTCAGACTTGATCTGACAAAGATTAGGACACAGTTGCTGCCGCGCCGGCTTCTTTCGATTCGGCACAACGCTTCCGGATGGACAAGAGCTTTCTAGGCGCCAGGACTGTACGCGGCCGGGTCAAGCCATCGCTGCGCCGCGGCATTTTTTCGATGCGCTCGTGCAAGCTACACGACGAGGTGGGTAAAGAGCTCCTCCGCTCGAATTGGTTTGGCAATGTAGCCGTCCATTCCAGCGGCAAAACACTTTTCGCGATCTCCGTGCATGGCATGGGCAGTCATTGCAATAATCCGCGGTTGTTTGCGGTCCGGGTGCTGCCGATTTCGAATTCCTCGAGTTGCTTCGAATCCATTTAAGACGGGCATCTCGATATCCATGAACACAACATCGAAGTCCTCTTCCGCAAAACGATCTATTGCCTCCTGACCATTGTTCGCAACTACAACGAGATGGCCCTCTTTTTCAAGCAGCTTCACTGCAAGGCGTTGGTTTACGAGACCATCCTCGGCCACCAGGATTCGAAGACGATCCTCGCGCAACGTATGTCTCGTAATCAGCGGCAGCGTTTCTCGTTCTACACGCGCACTCATCACGGTCCTGATACATTGCCGCAATTCGGAAGGTTTGATAGGTTTTGTTAAATACGCCTGAATCCCTAGGTCCTTACAACTGGCGGCATCGCCTCGCTGCCCCGCGGACGTGAGAAAAACAATCCTAAGATCGTCACTCGAGAGAACCGCTCGTAATCGTCTTACAAAGTCAAAACCGTCCATGTGCAGGTCAACAACCAATAAGTTGTAAGGCGTTCCTGCTCGGGCCGCGCGCTGCACCTCTTCGGCCGCACACCGACCACTTGTGGCACGGACACATTCGACTCCGCAGCCTGTTAGTGTCTCAATCAATGTCTCACGAGTTCGTGTTTGATCGCCAAGAACTAGGGCTCGAACAGCAGACGGCAGCTGTGGAGGCACTCTTGCTACCACTTGTTCGGCTAGGCCGAAAGTTGAGGTGAAACTAAACTTACTGCCTTCTCCAAGGGCACTGTCAACCCAAATATGGCCCTCAAACATTTGGACGATACGCGCGCAGATAGCCAAGCCCAGACCGGTTCCTCCGAACTGGCGGGCGATGGATATCTCCGCTTGCGAAAATGCGCGGAAGATTTTAGCTTGCTGCTCCGAAGATATTCCCATGCCCGTGTCAGACACACAAAAATGAAGAGTAGGTCGCTCTTTGTTTTGGGAGTTGACAGTTACCTGTACTCCTATCTCGCCTCGTTCTGTGAACTTCAGTGCATTCCCAAGCAGATTAAGTAGAATTTGACGTAGCCGACCTGGGTCGCCTTTGAGTTCGACCGGAACATTCTCTGCAACATGGCAGGTTAGCTCAATGCTTTTTTTATCAGCAAGAACGGCAACGCTCTTCAGCGACTCCCAAACAACATCCTCCAAGTTAAATGGGATCGAGTCTAACGAAAGCTTGCCTGCTTCGATCTTCGAAAAGTCCAGGATGTCGTTAATGATCGTCAGCAGGTTCTCTGCGGAGGATTTTACGATCTGCAGGTTTTCGCGTTGATCCTCGGTCAGACGAGACTCAAGAACCAAGTCAGTCATACCAATGATGCCATTCATCGGTGTGCGAATTTCATGACTCATGTTCGCGAGAAACTCACTTTTTAACTTGCTCGCTGCTGCGGCTGCTTCCGATGCCCGCGTTAACTCGTCTTCCAGCCGTTTCCTTTTCGTAATATCTTCTCCAATGGAAACGGTCCCAGCAAACTTTCCTGATGTATCCCGTAGCACCGTGTTGTACCAAGAAACAAAACGCCTTTCGCCCGACGTGGTGCGTAAGTAATTCTCGTGTCGCGTACGTAGTGACATTCCAGGATTGTTCAGCAGGACGCGGCTATCGTCATCAGCACAATTGGCTGAAACGAAGAGGCCGTCCCAGTTTTGCCCGAGCACTTCCTCTTCGCAGCGCCCAAGCGCCAAACGCAGCGTTTCATTGCTGAATTTGACAAACCCATTTGCATCAAGCCCCACTACGAACAGCGGCAGGTTCTCCAGAGCTTTCAGGAACAATACCTCTGAGCGTCGCAGAACGTCTTTCTGTCGCTTGATGCGACACTTCGGAACCACTATTGTCATGATTGCGATCGCGATTATCGCAACGATTAGCGCGAACATCAAAGGCACCTCGCCTGCGTCTCGCCGTGCTCCGTGTTTCCTAGTGCGCTTTTAAGCACGTTGGTTTGGAATTTCGTTTTCGCAACGCGATTCATGATTTTACAAGGGACGGGATGTTGAATGATTTAAGTCTAGGGAGGAGTCTGTCGTGGGCTGCGCCTAGCGAATAATCGATGGTTAATGAGTCTTCCCGAAGGTTCTCATTTGCTGTAGCTCTCTAGAGTGCTCAGTTCTTTCGGGTAAGATCAGATGGATAAATGCTGTAGGACTTGCTGCCAAGCCTGAGGTGGGAAGTGCGAGCAAGGTACACACCACCTCCCCCCTCTCAGCTTCGTCTGAATGGTGTTGGAAGTATTCAGCGCGATTGTCTAGTGGTCTAAGTATATTACAGTACTATAAATACTAAAACCAGTATTTTTACTATATATTAGAAAGTTGACGACCCCTAACTAGGTATTCACAACACTAAGCTTAATTCGAGAGCTTACAACGCCTGATTAAGCGTAATTGGATCGACCGCAAGCAGCTGACTCGGTTGCTGTCGCTGTGAAGAAATGAGAGTAGGACGGTTGCAGAGCCACTTGGTCCTGCCCTTCGAATTCGATACTTAGTAGATGGCCGCTGTCATGAGTGACGCACTCTTGAACGACGCCTCCCAAAGGACGACTAAATAACGATTTGTAATCAATCTGGACGACATTTCCGACCGGAATTGGGCTGGTCACCCAAATCCGAACGGCGGCTGTCGATACCTCTTCCACCATGCCACATTGGAACTCGCTCGCCCAGGAAATCGCAATAAGCTCGCAGTCGAGGAAAGAATTCACTTCTTTGTTGTCCGACACGGAATAAGGCACTGTTGATCCTGATAAGAAACATTTGCAATGGACTGGATGAGGCAAGATCACCGGTCCTTTCTTGCTTATTCTGAAAGTGCGGTACGCTTGTTGGATTTCACAGTAAGATTCCGCTGAGAAGACTCTGCGTGCATTCCCGCCAGCCTGAAACGACGCACCGGCCAAAAAAGGAGGCAGGGACAAAACCCCTGCCCCTTTTCGTTTAAGGGAAAGCGTCAGCGCCGTCCCGGATTCGCTATACTCTGTGAGCGATTTCGAAGCTGGTTCTCGGCTTCCAGCCAATCCTGTTCGGGAGTGCCTGTAGACGCACCCCGCTGTTGCCAGAGACGATAGGCGACGTTGGCAATTTCCTCATGCGATGGATTGTGTGTTTCCACGTTTCGTTGCAGGGTGCCAGGGATGGCGATAGCAGGAGCACTCATGTTGTTTTAACTCCTTTGGAGAAGACTTCCCAAGGCGAGGGGAGGATTTCTGAAAGTTCCAGTAGCGGCAGCTTCAGAAATGGAACGACCGAGCACTTATTATAGCTGCTGTGGCTGACCTTGAGAACTGCGCAACTGCGCCACCCTACTTAGCCCAGATTGGCTCGCCGGTGCATTTGACGCACGGGAATAATGCTCTGATCAACACGCTTTTGCAGAGCACCGCACTCGATGACGGCGTGCCTGCATTGGAGAAATCAAGGGGTCATACGGGCGGGAACGCAAGTTTCGCTCGGCGAATCTTTCAATCTGAAGACTGCCTATTCGCATGCCAACAGCCCAGTGCCAGCCAGCACGCTCACTCCGCTGACAGCGGATCATGAGCGACACGCTTTCCACCGGACTCACTTATTCGAAAAGCCGTTACTGGGTACAATTCGCTTACCAGGCGAACTTGCCACAGACAGCAACAGCAAAAGAACTCACTCCGCGAGTGAGCACGGTTCTTTAAATTGAGCACGGTTCTTTAAATAGGGAACGATTTCGCGGTGACCATCTGCTTCGGTTTCCCTTCCTCAGTCCTCACGCGCCAGCTCGTGGGCTGCGGCGTCTTTGTATCGCTTGCATTTCGGCGCGTGACCGATCTCCACCGGCTCACAGTAAACCAGGCAATACTGGAACCGGTACTCTTGCCCGCACTCCTTACAGAGCTGCGGAGGCATCTGGACGTAGGCATTCACATGACCTTGTTCATGCGGCAGGAGTGGCCGCTGCTTCTTCAGCATAGTTAACACGCACAATAATAAGGCGATTATCGTACCTATGTGCGGTGGTTAGATAGAAATCCGCTCCACGATATTCCTGGTGACGCGCCGCCGCCGGCGGTCATAAATTTGGGTCGTCTTCGGGTTCGAGTGCCCGGCCAGATACTGCACATCTTCCAGCGGCACATCCTGTTTTAAAAGATCGGTCACAACAGCGACGCGGAAGGAATGCGGTGAAAACAGCTCCGGTAAGCCGGCATTCTTCAACCTCCGTTTCAGCATCTGACGCATGGAATGTGCGGTGTAGCGATCGACGGTGAGCGCTTTCCGTTTTCCTTCGGCGGCGCGAAAGAGGGGAGACGTTCGTGAGGCTTCCTCCAGACCGGCAACGGCCATGTATTCACGCAGCCATGCCTCGAGATCGTGACGCACGGGGATTTCGCGATCCTTGCCGCCTTTCTCTTTGAAGCGCAGCGTCCGCTGATCGCCCAGGTTGCGGTAATCGAGGAGGCGCAGCTGGGCCACGGCTCCGACGCGCGCGCCGGTATAGGCCAACACGCCGAGCACCGCCCGATCGCGCAGCCCCACCACATCGTCCACGGTCAGCGAGCGAAAGAGCTTTTTTGCTTGATCGATGCTGATCTCCGGCGTTTTACCTTCCACCACGCTGTGCTTGAGGCCGCGCACGGACGCGAAGGAATTCAGCGGCACGACGTGACGTTGCACGAGCGCATCGAAAAAATGCCGCAGCGCGGCAAGCGCTTGGTTCTTGGTGGGCGCGGAACCTTCGAGCTGACCAATATAGTCACCAGCTAAGCCAGGCGTAACCCGGTGCAGCTCCACATGTCGCTCGTGAGCCCAGCTCAGGAAGCGATTGATGATCCGGCCGTAGGCGCGGCGGGTGTGGGGATTATTAAGGGTGGCTTGGAAGAACTCTTCGTAAGCGAAGCGCGCGTTGCCGCCAGCTTGCGCGACCGCAGCCGGAACGATGGCCGGATGGTTGCGCAGAACGAGCTCGTTAGCCAGGTCAGCTCCCTTCCCGATTATCAGACGATAACATACTTTATCGTCTATAAGCGTTCGGGCAGGCACCTTCAGCCATGCCGCGCTGTTGCAGCAAGAAGAGCTTGAGAATTATACAATTATATATATACTTGTATAGTGAACAGTGAGCACCTTAAGCCGGTTCGGTGGCTGGGCTCTTCACGGAAGGACACGCGTGCCTTTCCCGCGCAGGTCAGGCGCGATATCGGCCAGGCGCTTTTTGCGGCACAGATGGGCGACGCCGATCCGGCTGCAAAGCCGTTAAAGGGCTTTGGCTGTGCCAGCGTCATGGAGATTGTTGCGCCTTTTGCTGGTGATACTTGGCGGGCGGTTTATACGGTGCGTTTTGAGGATGTCGTTTATGTATTGCATGCGTTTCAGAAGAAATCGAAAACCGGCATCGCGACGCCAAAACGAGAACTTGATTTGATCCGGCAGCGCCTGGCGGACGCTGAACGCGATTACAGGAGTAAACAGCACTAACGACGAATGCGTTGTGGCTTACCACGACGACAGGTAAACGGGAGACCTAAAAAAATGGCGACGAAGAAAACTATCGCCGAGAGTGGTGGCAATGTGTTTGCCGATCTTGGCGTGCCAAATCCAGAGCATGAGCTGGTAAAGGCAAAACTGACGCTGCAAATCTATCAGCTCATCCGGCAACGCGGGCTGACCCAGACCGAAGCGGCCGAATTGCTTGGCGTCAAACAGCCGCAGGTCTCTTTGCTGATGCGCAACCGTTCCGGCAATTTTTCAATGAGCAAGCTGATCGATTTTCTGACGGCGCTTGGTCAGGATGTGCAGATCACCGTTCGCTCGACGCGCAAGGAGCACGGCGCAGTTTCAGTCGCGATGCCTGGCTGAATTCTCAAATCTTGTGATCTGAGCCGCCCGGCTTGTTCTTGAGGAGAAGACACGAAACGGAATTTAAAGCACGCTAAGCGGCTGCGGCAAAACTTTGGGTTTGGGTGCGAAGCGGTCGAAATTGATCCGGGCCGAGATTCGGTGATGTTTCCCAGTGATAGTCACCCGTAAGATTGATATGTTCCCAGCCGAGCGGCGACAGGTGAGCCAAATCACTGGATGTGGGTTCATGGCCCTGCCTGCGCAGGTAATCGACGGCGCGCTGCAGATACACGGTATTCCATAGAATGATGGCCGCGACGAGCAGATTTAAACCGCTGGCCCGATGGCGCTGGTTCTCGTAGGAACGGTCCCGAATCTCGCCCAGCCGGTTGAAGAATACGGCGCGCCGGAGGGCATTTTGCTGCTCTCCTTTATTGAGGCCGACAGAACTGCGTCGTCGCAGTTCGGGGTCTTGCAGCCACTGGAGAGTAAATAGTGTACGTTCCAGTTTCCCCAATTCCCGCAACGCAAGCGCCAACCCGTTCTGTCGAGGATATGCCGCGAGCTTACGCAGGATCACGGAAGCGGTGACAGTCCCTGTCTTGACCGACAAAGCGAGCCGCAGCAGTTCGAACCAGTGATCAGTGACAGCGCGTAAATTGATGGTGCCGGCCACCATGGAAACGAGTTCTGGGGGTGCCGCCATGCCTGGCAGAAGATAAAGTCGCTTTTCCTTCAGATCGCGAATACGCGGTGCAAAACGAAAACCCAGCAGGCGGCACATGGCAAAGACATGATCCGAAAAGCCTCCGGTGTCGGTGTAATGCTCGTTGATAACCAAACTGCTCTGGTGATAGAGCAATCCGTCGAGCACATGGGGCGCTTCGTTCGCGGTCGCGGCAATCACCTTGGTGTGATACGGCCCAAATTGATCGGATAAATGAGTGTAGAACTTGACGCCCGGTTCCTGGCCGTAGTGCAGGTTTACCAATCCTCCGACTTCACCGCGGCCCCCGGCTCGAAAGAACTGACCGTCTGAAGAGGAGGTAGATCCGCTGCCCCAGTGAGCAGCCAGCGGCTCGCGATGTTGCGCGTCAATAAGGTTGGCGAGGGCCTGCGCATAGCACTCCTCGCGAATGTGCCAATCAGCCGTCCAGGATAGCTGCCTCCAGGTGGTCTCGCCGCAGGCCTCTGCCATGCGCACAAGACCGAGATTAATAGCATCGGCCAATATCGCAGTATGGAGAGCCTGTCGGTTTTTGGGCGGTGCCTGTGTGCGCAGATGCACAAATCGATCACCCAGATTTGTCCATTGATCGACCTCGGTGAAGAGTTCCGTTATCTTAACGTGCGGCAGTAATGCATAGGCTTTTTCAGCGAAGACTTCCGCCGATTCCGGCGTGTTCTTCCGCAACGGAGCAATTCGCAATTCTCCGTTCGCAAGTGTCACATCGGGCAACGCGTTCTCCCGAGCCTGGGACGAAACCATCGTCAGGTTGTCTTCCAGTCTTTGCTGGCATTCGGCCATGTAGGACGGCAAATTAGTATCCACCTCGAGGGGGAACGGATCTTTTTGCATGTCCTTAAAGGTTTCCGCCGGAATCAAGTACGTTTCAAAATCACGATACTGCCGGCTACCGGTTACCCAGATATCTCCGGATTGAAGCCGATCGCGCAATTCGGCGAGAGCGCACATCTCATAAAAGCGCCGGTCTACTCCGCTGGATGAAAACACATGAGGCCGCCAGCGCGGCTTCACGAAACCGACTGGCGCATCGGCGGGAAGCGAGCGTTTGCCGCTAGGATTGAGGTTGCGGAGGAGATCGAGCGCTCGTAGCAACTCGGACGCGGCCGGTGCGGCGCGAAATTCGAAACTTGCGAGCAGGAGAGGCGCGAACTTGCGGACACTGCTGTACCGCTCATCAAGCAGCGAGAGATAGTCAAACTCTTCCGGCTGCGCTAGCTTCTGCGCTTCAGCCACGGTCGATTCAAACTTAGACCAGGGCAACACAGATTCAATTGCGGCAAACACATCGCCGCCACTGGTACGCGCTTCGATGAGAGCTTGGCCCACACAGGCGTAGAGTCGCACCTTCTCGTTGATTGATTTGCCGCTGGCGTGAAACTGTTCCGCGTGCGCACGTTCGGATTTCTTGAACATCTGACCGACCAGATGCTCGAACATATTGAGGGCTTCGTCAGTCAAAGTGGCCACAAGTTCCAGCGCCAAAGCCGTCAGCGTGGCATAGCGGCGCAGCGGCTCGATCTCAGCCAAATGCTGGACAGTGCTCTGGCCTCCCTCGCGAGCAAGCTTAAGCCAATAGTTCTGGTGAACCCGCGTTATGCGCGCGGGCTCAATACCGAGCCCGCGTACCAGGTTTAGCCGTTCAATCAGCTTTGGGAAGTTACCAGGCGTCGCTGGGTAAGCGGTCTGCCGAAGCCAAGCCAGTGTGCTTTGTCCGCCACCAGCGCGAACTTCGAGTAAGCGATCAAGTGATTGGCGTTGCTCGTTGGTCAATCCGTCAGTAAGCCGCCGCCATAGTTGCCGCTGCGCTCGGACTCGAACCGATGCACTTAACCGTTCAATGGCCATTAACGTTGGGCAAACGATTCGGCGCAAGCGCAGTTCTTCCAGTACGGTCGCGACCAGCGTCGGTCCATGATCAGTGACCAGCGCGATCGGTAATAGCCAAGCGGCGAGTTCTCGATACAGCACACGAGTAAAGGGACGAAGCCCAAGGGCATCTTGAATCTCCGCCGCATGCTCCCGGCGAGTTTGATCGCGTTCGGCATAACCGCCAAATGCGGCGGCAGCCAGTCCCAGTTGCTCAGCGATAAATGCGCAGAGGGCAGCGGGCGGCTGCTCGCCTTGTTGCAGGATGCGGCCCGGGAAGCGAAAGTAGCAAAGCATCAGCGCAAAGCCAAGGCGGTTCGCATCGCCACGCCGCCGATTGATCAACGCTAAATCCTCGGAACCGAATGTATAGTGACGTACCATCTCGCGCTCATCGCTGGCGGGAGCCTGAAAACTGAGCCGCTGCGCTTCGGTGAGCAACTCTCGGTGTGGCATGATTTGTCCCTGCTGAAGTATAGTTTGAATGGACCAAGAATTTGCCCTCTCGGAAAAGCCCTTTGCGGGGCTTTGACGCGAGCGGTTTACGAAGGGGTTCAATTGGGACAGTCTGCAGCACTTTACTGCCGCGTATCGACCTCCGACCAGACCTGCACCCGACAGGAACGAGATCTCCGCGCCTTCGCCAAAAAGGCGGGCTATAAAATCGCCGGGGTCTGGAAGGAAACAGCCTCCGGAATAAAGAATGAGCGCAGCGAACGTAAGAAGGTGCTGGCGCTGGCGCAGGCCCGCGATATCGACGTCATTCTGGTAACGGAGCTGACGCGCTGGGGGCGATCGATGCTTGATCTATTCCACACGCTGCAGGATCTGCAAGCCTGGGATGTATCGCTGGTCGCCCAGACCGGTTTGCAGTTTGATCTGCGCAGCGCCCAGGGCAGATTAATCGCTTCCTTAATGGCGGCATTGGCGGAGTTCGAGCGGGATCTACTGCGCGAACGGGTCCAATCAGGTATAGCCGCTGCTCGCAAGCGTGGCGTCGTGTTCGGCCGACGTCCGGGTCAGCGGGTTAAAGCCGACCGTTTCGCACCCAAAGTCTTAAAGCTCGTCGGCGAAGGGCAGTCCTATCGGGAAGTGAGCCATCGGCTCGGTTTGAGCAAGAATACCGTCATGGATATTGTCAGGCGCAATAGCGCGTAATTGCCGGAATAAGATGAACATCCTGGAATCGAACCGACTCCTGTTCCGGCAACATTCATTAATTGATCTGGAGCAATATTGCGCCATGGAGATGGACGCGGAAGTCCGGCGCTACGTTGGCGGATATCCACGTTCGCGTGATGATGCCGAACGTAAGTTTCGGGATGGACCTCTTACGAGGACTTCAGACCAGCTGGGTGTTTGGGCCACTGTGCTAAAGCCAGACGGACCGTATATAGGTCGCTCTGGGCTGTACCCACATGTTCAATCCGGCGGATGTATCACCGTCGGCGAGGCTGCACTTTCCTTTTACATTGCTCGTGAGTTCTGGGGGCAAGGATTTGCGACTGAGGCCGCAGTTGCTTTTGTTCAATTCGGCTGGGAAGAGCTAAAACTCTCGCGTATAGTTGCCAACGTCCAGGAAGGCAATGACGCGTCCGTTCACATCCTGAAAAAGCTTGGATTCGAATTGATCAGTATTGAGCGTGGTCCTCGGTCATTTCTCAAATTTGCCCTCGACGGGCCCGCTTCAGCCTAAACAGTGTGTCCGATATCCGGGTGTCTCGTGCACGGCAAGAGGCCTTAGCGTGCTTTAGATTCCGTTTCGTGTCTTCTCCTCAATGAGAACCGCGTGACCGGCAACCTGATCGTGGCGGCGTACGACCACGACGCGAGCCGAGAGCTCGATCCGCAGCTGCATTCCCATTTGGTCGCGGCCAACCTCACCTACGATGGCGCGGAAGGGCGCTGGAAGGCGCTCCAAGCGTCCGAGATCTACGAGGGGCGTGGATACCTCACGGAGGTCTATCGCAACGCCCTGGCGCGTTCTGTGCGCGAATTGGGCTATGAGATTGTCGACCGCTTCCAGAACGGACAGGAACGCGGCTTTGAGATTGCCGGGATCGCAGAAGAGACCCTCGCCAAGTTCAGCCAGCGCAGCGAGCAACGCGACCAGGCGATTGCCGCCTTTGCCGAAGAGAACGGACGCATGCCGTCGAACGGCGAGATTGCCGTACTAGTGCGCGAGTCCCGCGCCGACAAGCTGCTCACCATCTCGACCGCCGAAGTCAAAGAGCAACAAGCCGGCCGCCTGACAGCAGACGAGCGGCGGCAGCTTGAAACCCTCTACGACCAGGCCCAGCAACAGGGGCCACGGCGCGAACAAGGCGAAGCGGCCGCTTCCCTGCTCTATGCTCGCGAGCACATCTTCGAGCGCGTGTCTGTTGCCTCCGCCCAGGAGCTAAAGCGGGAAGCGTTACAGCATGGCCGCGGTCTGCTCGATCTGGCGGAGCTGAAAACGACCGCTCTGCGAGAAGAACAGGCCGGCACCGTTCTGCAGGCCGGACGCGAGATCGCGACCGTCGAGAGCCTGGCGCGGGAGCGGCACATGGTCCAGACCATTGATCAGGGACTGGGCCGCTTCGAACGGCTGGGCGGCCGGGAAGACTTCACCGTGTCGGACCGGCTGCGGCCGGAACAGAAACAGGCGGTCCAGTTTGTGCTCGATTCGCACGACCTGGC
This sequence comes from Amazona versicolor, assembly GCA_034782995.1. Taxonomy (NCBI): domain Eukaryota; kingdom Metazoa; phylum Chordata; class Aves; order Psittaciformes; family Psittacidae; genus Amazona; species Amazona versicolor. Next base: position 11,710 of record JAVHMZ010460594.1, read on the forward strand.
GGTGAACCTGCGCGGGGCGGCCGGCACGGGCAAAACCGCCACGTTGCAGGAGATTGAGCGCGGGCTCGCGGAAGGCGGCCGGACGGTGGTAGCGGTCGCTCCCACCCGCTCAGCGGTCGAAGAACTGGCCGGTGTCGGTTTCGAGCAGGCGCTAACCATCGAACGGTTACTGCAAGATCCGCGGGAACAGGCGCGCGTGCGCGGCCAGGTTCTCTTGATCGATGAAGCCGGCATGATCTCGAGCCGCCAGATGAGCCAGCTACTGCAACTGGCCACCGACCAACACGCGCGAATCGTCTTCAGCGGCGACACGCGGCAGATCCAGAGCGTGGAAGCTGGCGACGCCCTGCGTGTGCTCGATGGAGAGTCCCGGCTGCGCAGCGTGTCCCTGACCCAGGTCCAGCGGCAAACACTCGCCGCCTATCGCGGCGCCGTCGAGGAACTACGGCAAGATCCGGCGCGTGGCTTTCAGCGCCTCGAAGAGATGGGCGCCGTCCGGGAAGTGGAATGGTCGCTGCGGCCGCAGGAAGTGAGCAAAGCCTATCGCGAGGCGCTGGGACGCACCAATGTCCAGGGTCAAGCCTGCCAGGTGTTGGTGGTCGCACCCACGCATGAAGAGATCCGCCGGCTGACCGAAACCATCCGCGCCGATCGCCAGCGCGTCGGCGAACTGGGAGAAAGTCAATCGGTGGTGCAGCATGTACCGCTGCACTGGACCGAAGCGCAGAAAAAACAAACCAAGCGCTACCGCGTCGGCCAGGTGCTCGAGTTTCATAAAGCAACCAAGGACGTCGACAAGCACGAAGCGCTGGAAATCGTAGCTGTCGAAAAAGACAAGCTGCTCGCGCGCAAACAGTCCGGCGAAGAAGTAACGTTGACACGCCGCCAGGCACAAGCCTTTGCCGTGTACGAACAGCGGGAGCTATCGGTAGCGGCCGGCGACAAACTACTGCTGACGGCTAATCGGCGGGAAGCGGGTTTTCGCGCCACCAACGGCGAGCTGGTAACAGTGGCGAGCGTAGAAGCTGGTTGCATTCAGTTGGAAGACGGACGGACCTTGCCCGCGAACTACCGGCAGTTCGAACACGGCTACGCCGTCACCGCGCATCGCAGCCAGGGCAAGACGGTGGATGCGGTGATTGTGTCGGGGGACCGGATATCGCAGGAGCTGTTCTACGTAGCAGCCACGCGAGGGCGCGAAAGCGTGCTGGTGGTGACCAGCGACCGGGAACAGCTGCAGGAGTCGATCGGGATCTCCGGGGAACGGTCTTCAGCCAGCGAACTGGCGCGGAAAGCGGAAGGGTCCGCCTATCGTCTGCCGGACTGGGCGTTCGGACAAACGATTCGGGCCCAGCAGGAAGAGCAGTTCCAACTCGCGCGGGAACAGCAGCTGACGATCGAGCCCCCCAAAATCGAGAAACAACAACGAGAGCAGCGGATCGAGCACGGCTATGGCTTCAGCATCTGAGCATGGATGGCAGAGTAACGACAAGGGGCAGCCGGTGCGTTCGCTGCTGCTCGAGCTGCGGCAGCGCAGTTACGTGTTGCCCTGGAGCTTATTTTTGTTTGCCGAAGGAACGGATGCCGAAGTCCGGCTGGTCTTTCACACGCACGTAATCCGGATCGAGGGAACTGGTCTCATTTCCCTGCTCTCGGACTTGGCTGAACAATCGGTCGAGCACATCGTGGAACCGGATCGCACAGCTCGCTTTCAACCGGGCCGCGGATCGCAGATCACCGCGGTGTCGATTGGGGAGAACAAGTGAGGTTCTGGGGTTGGAGAGTGGGAAGAGGCAGGATGGCTTTTAGCCATACCTGCCATGAGCAGGAAAGGCCTGTAGTGGTCTCGCGAGTCAAGGCTGGCCGCTGTGATTGATTGGTTTGCTAATGATGAGGTATTTAGGCGGCCACCGCGTAGCGACTCGGCCTTGACTCGCATAGAGACCCGAAAGGCCAAGTGAATGATCGGCACAGCCGCTCCGAAAGCCTTTTTCAAATTGGTTTTTGGAATCGGCGTAGCCGCACCTTTTTTGGAGTCAGCGCCGAATTGTGAAGTCGCGCAAACGCCGCAAGGATAAGAAAAAGGATTGAAATAAAGGATAAAAGGCTAAGACCGCGCAAATCTTTGATAATAAGCTTTTTAAACCTTGGACCCGCGACCTAAAACTACCGAGTGACGTTGACCCGCGACCTATAGCTACCGAGTCTTTGCTCTACCCGCGACCTATAGCTACCGAATCCATGGCTCCGAATCGGTGAAAATGGGCGACCCGCGACCTATAGCTACCGAGTCTTCCTCGACTCGCGACCTATAGCTACCGGAATCGAGAGCGTTAAAATGTCACCCGCGACCTAAAACTACCTCGACCCGCGACCTATAGCTACCGCTGATCCGCCTGGCCCGCGACCTATAGCTACCGAGTCTGGGTCGTCTGGTGGGCGTCACGGATGCGCCTGTTTGCAGCTTTCGCCTCGCGGACGAAGTCGGGCGACGGCCAGACCTTGAACACCACATCGAGCAGTTTCTTGCGTGGCCCCAGCACGTTCGAACGATCGTAATTCCATATAATCTCGCGCTTCTTTAACTCGCCGAATGCGTTCTTGGTCGCTTCGATTGCATCCCGCTCCCGCGAATAGGCCCCGAGCAGATTGCTGTCGCGCTTAATCGTGCTGTAGCGCGTTTCGAAGAACCTGGTCAGATCGGCGAAGGTGTATTTGAGGACGAGCTGCTTGTGCAGCCAGCGGGCGAGCTGGGTGTCGTGGCTCATCATTGTGTGGTAGTTGAACTGTCGATAGGTAGCGTCGATAATGCTCCGGGTAACTAGCGGATGGAATTGGGCTTCCCATCGGGCTTGCGGATCGTCTTTCAGTTTCCCTCTAGAAACAGCATCCAGACGTGGCAAGAAAGGCGTAGCCTCGAAGACTTCGCCCGGCTGGCCGTCTTCGCAGCGTATGTCGATGTTTGAACGATTGAGGGTAAGAAGAGCTTGGTAGATTTGCTGAAAAGAGCGGCTGTGGCCGCGCCGTGCAAGCTCTTCGCGCAAGGCATAAAGACTGAAAACCACGCCGCTACAATTGTTGGGCTTGTCCAAATAGCCGACATTCTGCTCAGTCGCCAACTTGCGCAGCGCGTCCTCAACTAATTCCTCTGTTGCGCTCGGATAGAAGTCCTTCTCGATCCCATCCAGGTCCTTCACACGTGCGGGATAAATGGTTCGAGTAAAGATGCGACCGCGATAGTGGAAGATGGCTGTGTCCTTCTCCAGAAACCGACCCTGAATGCGTTCTTTGGTCATCAGCTGGCGACTGACCGAATAGCGGGGAATGTTGTCCCAAAAATCGACAGCGTTCGAAAGGCGCTCGCGCTCGTTGTCCGTGTTGCATAGGAAAGTCTGGAAAAGGTTGAGCTGATGGTTTTCAAATTTGGGAGCGGCTGGCTTGCTGAGAGCGGGCGGCGTCGGCACAGGTGCGATTTTGCCCGCAATGTCGCGGATATAGTCCGTATCGCCGGCCTTGACTAGCTGATTGCCAGTAACCGGTTTATTGTTGGGCTTTTTCATCGCATCTGTTGGGCTTTTTCATCGCATCCGATCTGTGCGAAATGGTGAATTCTACACAAACGCATGAGACTATGTAGACTACATAGTATCACGCGGTTTTATGCTGTTTGAGCCTACCATCCATTTGCGAGACCTGTCGATATGCCTTAAGAAAGTCCGGGTTGGTCTGCGCCGTCCGCAAGGACGCGCGGATCACAAGGCTATCGGAGACGCGCTCGCCCTGCCCTGCCAGCCAGGCGGCTAATTCCCGGACAAGCTTGCGATCCTCGTCCTGCATCCAGTACTGAACCGGCTTCCCTACCCGGTTCTTCGGCTCCGCTGCGACCTTTCCGGGGGCTTTGCGTTTGGTTTCTGGCCACGCGGGTTGCGTGGGTTCAACGGTGGCCGTTGTGGCGTCTGGCGCCGGCGCTACGGGTGGTTGGGGCGCTTTCCGCTGGAGTGCGGCTAGGAGGATTTCTCGGTTTGCTTTGCTACTCATTATGTTGAATATGTTGAGACTATGTAGACTAGGTAAATTATCAATTGAGCGACAAGAGCGCAACGGCGAATTGCAGGATTTCCTCGCGGGCCGGCCCGTCGAGCGCGGCCCAGCCTCTGACAATTGCATGTTTGTAGCACTCGCGGTCGCCGATGGTGACCGGTAAAGTGGGCGCGGTGACGTCCTTGGCAGCTTCCTCGATGAGTTTGCCGAGGACGGTGCTCTTTTTGACCTTGTTGAAGATGAGCCGAATCTTGGCGTTCGAATTACGGGCTTTGGCAAACTGCACGGCTTTCTCGGCTTCCCAATTGTCGGCCGGAGAAGGGGTGCTCACTACAAGGACAATATCCGCCTGACGGGCAGCGGTGGCGGTCGCCGTATGTTCGAGATTGGGCGGGGTATCCCAAATAATAATGTCCGGCTTCGCCTGCCGGCGATCGGGATCGATGAAGGCGAGAGCTTGGGTGCTCGTTCCTTGAAGGTCGTAATCGCTAAGGGTAACCGTCTTGCCTGCCTGTTTCAATGCTTCGTAGAGAAGAATAGACATGGTGCTTTTACCAACGCCGCCTTTGAGAGCCATAAGGGCAATATCCATGCAACCTCTCTACATAGTCTCATGAGACTACATATTGTGTATTCTCTATGTATACTGTGTCGTCTCGTATGAAGCAATCACGTATTTTGTATTTTGTGCGCCTATGGATAATCGGGCGGGGATCACCCGGCGCAAGGCGGAAATGGAATGTCGCCCGTTACCGCTGTCCGCGCAAGGGCCGCTACCGCACGGCTAATCGACCCGAACGGGGCAGGGAAGGGCCTGCCGGCATTTTAGAAAGGCTTTTGTGGGCGATTGGCGAGCTTGTCGCGCCTACTTCGGTCGCTACCGCGATCAGATAACCGGTTGTTTTTTCTTATCCGGTACCTTATATAAGGTTAATTGCGCTAAAGTGAGAAGGCTCCTTTGATTTCGAGGCTGTCCACATTGGGATCTCGAAGTCCACTCCCCGAAGTTCCTCGGGCCTCTCATTTCATGGAGGTTCTCATGAGCGCCCATGCAGTTGCTGTATCTGATTCCGGGCAACGACAAACGCCCCTCGCCGCGCCCTCTGAACAGGACATAGCCAATCTGGCCTACACCCTGTGGCAGAAACGCGGTTCACCGGACGGTTCCGCCGACCAAGACTGGCTGGCAGCAGAACGTCAGCTACTCATCATGACGGACGACAGTCTAAGCCTGAAATCAGCCTGAACTCGACGGATCGATCCTAGTCCGGGCAGCGCCTATCGTTTTGCGAGCATTTGCAATCTTTAGTCTAGGCGACAGCCACTGATCCTGCCGAAAAGTGTCTTGCAATCTCTGGTTGATCATGTCACTCCCACCCAGGAAGACGCCGTCGTCGGCTCTTCGGGTAGACACGTTTGCCCCACTCGTCGAGGTCTGGTTCGCGGAGGAAAGGTGAGCATATCCCAAAGCCCTGAGATGAATGTGGCGCATGAAGCAGGAGACCTGATTGCCTGCGAACAGGAACCGATTCTCATTCCTGGAAGTATTCAGCCGCATGGGGTTCTACTCTCCCTGGAAGAACCGTCTCTGCGGATTCTCCAGGCCAGCCTCAATGCGACAGCCTTATTTGGTTGCGAACTCTCGTCATTGCTGGGCTTTCCGTTTCCTAGTTTTTGGTCCTCGGAACATGTCGCCGCGCTGGAAGAGAGTCTGCGTAATCCACTACTTGAGAAAACCCCACTCTATATCCGGTCACTCACCCTCAGCAAGCCGGGAGCAGGCGCACCATGCTATCGCGCAATTGCACATCGTCACCGTGGCGCCCTGCTTCTGGAGCTGGAGGAAGCAGCCACGACTGAACCAGTTTC
>JAVHMZ010462562.1:0-17589 GCA_034782995.1 Amazona versicolor
GGAAGGGGCGAGGCGATTGAGGAGGAACGTCGGGCGTGGCTCCCCTGGCGATCTACTCGGCGGCTGCGATCGCCTCGGCGATGTGGTGCAGCACCTCGCGGTCGCTGCCTACGCCGGGCGCGTGGGTCGTCTCCATAATCGAGAATGCAACGGTGCGGCCGCTGCGGCAGAGCATGTAGCCGCTCAGGGCGCGCGCCTCGCCCAGGGTGCCTAAAGTTGGATTGCCCTGCTTGCCCAAGACTTCGTAACTCTTCACAAAGTAGGGTTCTGCCTCCCGGTACCGTTTTTCTTCGAACAGAGTTTGTCCCAGCCGGAGCCGAATCACTCCCGCATAGAGATGAGTGGGAGGTAAGATTTTTTCGACAATTGCTAAAGCTTGTCTGTTCAGCTCTTCGGCGCGCGCATATTGCATCTCTTCGCGCTTCACATTGGCCAAATTACTTAAAAATATCGGCGAGACATGTTCTTTACCGCCATTCAAGACACTTTCGATGCGCAGCAGTTTGTTTAAGTAGTCCTCGGCTTCTTTCAGGTGGCCTGCGCCCTGGGCGGCGATGGCGAGGGCATTCAGGTCATGTAGACTGTCAGCGCTCACGTTTCCTAATTTCTCGTGCAGAGCTAATGCTTGCTTCAGAAATTGTTCGGCCTCGGCGTTACGCCCCTCTTTAAGGAGAGCTTGTCCCAGAAGGCGGGACTCGGTAGCTACGCGAAAGTCGTCAGGACCATACCAATGGCGCGTGGCTTCCAGCCCGGAGCGGTAGTACTTTTCGGCTGCTGCAAAATGCTGCAGCGAGAAATGGATGGATCCAAGATTCGTCATTTCCTCTGCCAAGAGTGGACTCGATGGCTTGTAGATTCGCTGCCCGAGCGCGAACGCCTGCTCGTAAAACGACTGTGCCAACGCGTACTGTCCCTTTACGAAATACGCACCGCCAAGACAGTCAAGCGCGAGATACAGGTAATATTTTGGCGCCTGCGGCCTTGAAAGGGATTGAACCGCCGCGCTCGACACTTTGATTGCTTCCTCGAAAGTCCCGGTCGATATTAGAGTCCTGCCGAGCACCACGCGCGCTGTGCCGATAGCGAAGTCAGCCGGCGGAAGCAATCTGGTGTCGATAGCTAAACCCTTTCTAACGAGCCGGAGAGAATCCTTGTTATTGCCTTGCTCGGATTGCATAGCGGCGAAAGAAACGAGAGTCTCGGCTACTTCTTTGCTTTCCGGGCCAAAAACAGAAGTCTTGGCAGAAAGTGCAGAGTTGAAAAGAGCTTGGGACTGGGCGAACTTACCGAGTTGTTCATAAAGCTGCGCAAGCGTGAGCATGAGCTCGCTTTGCACTCGGGGCTCCTTGTCCAGCAGCTTGACTTGCTGAGCGCCCCGGTCTAAGACATCGACTGCGCGCAGCTCGGACGACGGGCCGGATTCAGGATTGCCGTTGAAGAGTTGCTGCATGAAAGTCTCGATCCGCTCGGATCGTGCCGCCTGCGCCAGTGCTTCATTTTTCGCGCGCGTCAAACGGACAAGGAAAAAGGTGACAAGGCCGACGATGAGGAACAAGACAGCAACCGTGGCGATGACCGGCCGGCGGTTTCTCATGACGAACTTCCGCAGTTTGTAAGCAGTGCTATGGGGCCGCGCCTCTAGAGTCTCGTCGTTCAGATAGCGATCGATATCGCGCGCGAAAGCTTCGGCGGAGCGGTAGCGGCGCTGCGGATCTTTATCGATGGCCGTCATACATAGGACGTCGAAGTCAGCCCAATTCGATTTGCCGGCCTCTGAGGAAAACGCGCGTCTTGCTACAGCCGATGGATTTTCCGGAATTTGTTCCGAGACGAATCTTTCCACTTCGCCGGGCGAGCGCCGTGAAAGGTCATAGGGAAGCTGCCCACAAAGCAGCTCATAGAGGATGACACCCAGACTATAAACGTCAGAAAAAACACCGACCGGCTCGCCGCGGACTTGCTCGGGTGCCGCATACGACGGCGTCATAAGACGAAGCGTTTGGGTCTGATCGGCAGGCTCGCTGAGATCGCTGATCTGCTTTGCGATTCCGAAATCGAGCAGGCGCACGGAGCCGTCCGCCTTTACCAGAATGTTGGACGGCTTCAAGTCGCGATGAATGACGGCGAGTTCATGCGCGTACTGCACGGCCGAGCAGACTGCGCGAAAAAGCTGGAGGCGGCTGCGAATGTTGAGTTGTTGAATCCGGCAGTAGTCATTGACGGGGACACCTTCGACGTACTCCATAGCGAACCAAGGCATGCCGTTGGCAAGAGTACCGGCGTCGTAGAAGCGTGCAATGGAAGGGTGATTGAGACCCGCGAGCAGCCGCTGTTCGCTTAGGAACCTTTCGCGCCGTGAGGGCGACAGCCCGGCGTCGCGCAGAAATTTGAGGGCGACCGGGTTTCCGAGGTCCTCGCGCTCAGCCAGATAGACAACGCCCATTCCGCCTTCGCCCAGCAATTTAATTAGCCGATAGGGGCCGACCGGGCCGTCAGGGACGTCCCCGCCTGAGGTGAAGACGCGGCTTGCCAGCGTGCCGAGATCCTTATCCAGCAGGGAAGGGTTGTCGTCCTCAGCCAGCATGCTCTGAATTTCGGTCAGGAGGCCAGTGTCTCCGGCGCAGGCGTTTTCAAGGAAACGACTCCTTTCCGCTCGGGGCAAGGTGATGGCTTCCTGAAACAGCGACTGCATGCGGGTGAAGCGCTCGTTTTGCCGCGTTTGTTGTTCGGGGGCGTCCTGCTCGATCATGGGTTTACTTCGGTGAGCGGACGCTTTTCCAGGGCTTCGTCATAAGGAGATGTTATGCAACTCACTTCGAGAAGTAGTGTCGATTCGACGATAATGATCTTATGGCCATAGTGTCAAAGAGTTTCGTGCATCAGGGTCAGCTCTGTCGCGAGGTCGAGACGGCAATCGCGAATCTCTCGAAAAAGAGGTTGTCCGCGTCAGGCACAGTGTTGGGATCGACTCAACCGGGGATTTGGCAATCTTCTTCCGAGTCGTCTTGACGGATTCGGCAGGCAGAGTGAACCGGCTGGTGGATGTTACCCATCGCGTCTCAAAGACACTCGTAAATAAGTTGCGCCCTTGCGAAAACTTGGGGGCTTTTCCCGTACCTTAATTTTCGCAGCAAGTCTGAGCAGGACAAGCGTTACGGGCCCGAGTGGGTGTAATAGTGTTCATAATTTGCGACACACTGCGACTCCTGTTGAAAAGTTCGATTTAAGGCTGTTCCCGGCTATGAACCTAATAAGCTGTTTCTAGAATTGTGAGGCTTGAGACCGAGGTCGAAATGCATTGTGAACTCGAACGGCTCACCGCCTCCTTTGCGTAGTAGACTTTTGGCATCTTGTAGCTACGGAATGACTAATATCAGGCACTTACTCCGAAATCGGCGTGTTCCAACCTGGGTCGCTTACGCTCCCTGGCTCCGTTTCAGCATTTTCTGGGAGCCACGCATAGTCGCGAGCCATTCAGATTAGCAGTAAGTCGACGACATAGTTCACCGGCGAATGAAACAGCTACGCCAATTCACCAGCGCGCGAGTCGCATTGGGTTCCTCTGGAGGAAGCTTGCCAACCGATCCGCTTCTCGATCTGCGATTGGCGCACGCGCGGGCGCGCGATGCAGTGCATATGCCGCTCGATTTGCACTCGATCACGCAAGAAGTTGCCGCCGAGAACTGGAGGCAGGAGCAGATCCACAGTATGGCTCGCGATCGCGCCGAATATCTGCAGCGGCCGGACCTGGGGCGACGGCTTGATGAAGACTCAAGGGCTCTTCTTGGTGCGGCTCGGCCGGAAAAGATTGTCTTCGTCGTGGCTGATGGATTATCAGCTCTCGCCGTTCACAGGCACGCGATTCCTTTGCTGCGTGAAGTCTTCGCTCGACTGGAAGACGTCCGGCCAGCTCGCTCTCCCATCCATATCGCAACGCAAGCCCGAGTAGCCTTAGCAGATGAAGTAGGAGAATTGCTCGGGGCTGAGCTCAGTATCATTTTGATCGGAGAACGACCCGGTCTGAGCACGCCGGACAGTCTGGGAGTTTATTTGACGTGGAATCCAAGGATCGGGAAAACCGACGCCGAGCGGAATTGCGTTTCAAACATTCACGAATTCGGACTTTCTTACGAGTTGGCTGCGGAGAAGCTGTGCTTTCTGATACGCGAATCGTTGCAGAGGAAACTTTCAGGCGTTGCGTTGAAGGAGACCAGCGCGGAAGCGAGGCGAATTAGCTCTTCTTAGCCGAGAAGTCGCCGCTGACGCCCATAGGATCGACGTCGATCGTGCCTTTGAGCACACCCTTATCGTCTAGGGTGCCAGAAAACGTGAGCGTGAGAGCATCGCCCTGATACTCGCCCCCGTGTTTTAGAACAACCTTTTGTCCGGTGACTTGACCGGTAGTGTCGTAGGTCTTCTCGGGACCCTTGCAGGAACCGGTAATCTTATCGGCATCCTGTGTAAGAGTGCAGGTTTCGTTTATGGGATAACCCTGGACATCTCCCGTGATGGTCCAAGTTCCGGACATAGGAGTGTCGGCAGCCGAAAGCGCGGCGGCAAAAAGAAAAACTGCTAGCGAGGTTCGCATGTATATAGTCGTACCCGGCACTAGCGTATCAAAGGCTTTCTGTCTCGACCTTGTCCGGTAACTTCTTGCGGACTTCGATCAAACAGCTATAAAACGTAGCTCCGCCTCCAACGTCAGTGAGTCTTTGACTTGTCAAAGTGTTGACGTTGACAGCGGAGGTGGAACTGCGCGGCCATTTTCCAAATGGTGCGCTGACCACGCCGGGAGGAACGCGATCCGATATGGCAGCAGTGAGCACACAACTGCCACGGCGATTGAAGAGCTCAAGGCAATCGCCCGGTTCAATAGAGCGCGCTTCGGCATCGATTGGATTCAGAGTCGCTTGCGGAGCAGCAGCATCGTCGCGGTAGCCGAACGTGGAGTTCATATGATCCGTCTGTTTTGGGGTGACGAGCTCAAGAGGGAATTCTTTCCGCAGAGCGGCATCGCCCAGGCGAGACTCCGAAGGCGGCGTGTATTCGATAGGAAGGGCGCTGAAGTCGAGTTTGCCGGAGGGCGTTTCAAAGTTTCCCTCTGCGAATGGCAGGAAGGGTCGACCGGGTTCCGAGATATTGAGGCGCACAAAGTGCTCGCGATCCAATCGCTCGAACGAAACTCCTTGAAGGAACGGATGATTGGAGCGAAGCAGACCGCGAATCATGTCATCTTCAGACTCTGAGAAGCAGTCATCACGAAATCCCATGCGGTGCGCGAGCTCGCGAAAAACGGAGACATTCGAGCGGCACTCGCCGGGGGCGGTCAGCGCCGCACGTGCCATTTGCAGATAGTAGTGGCCGTAGGCAAAATACAGATCGGTGTGCTCTAAGAAAGTCGTGGAGGGCAGAATGATGTCCGCGAAATCGGCGGTATCGGTTTGAAACTGTTCGAGTACGACCGTGAACAAGTCCTCGCGCTGGAGCCCGCGACGCACTCTGTTCGAGTCGGGCGCAACGGTGGCCGGGTTGCAGCAGTAGACAACAATCGCTTTTACCGGCGGATCATTCACCTCCGTCAGGATTTCGCCGAGACGCGACATATTGAGAATGCGAGCCTCGCGGCCAAGCGCCAGCATCTGCAGATCCGTTCTTTCCAAACTGGGAGTGTTGAGGCGGAACGCTCCCGAGGTAGAGAGCTGCAGGCCCCCGCCGGGATGACGCCAGGCTCCAGTCAAAGCAGGGAGAAAGGTGATCAGGCGCACGGCCAAGCCGCCGCGCTCGGATCGCTGCAAACCGTAGTTCAGGCGAATGACAGACGGCCTTGTTTGGGCATATTCGCGGGCAAGAGCGACGATTTCGTGCGCTGGTATGCCGGTGAGCTCGCAGACCCGGTGGGGTGTGTACAGCTTGGCTTGGCGGGCGAGCTCTTCGAACCCGGTGGTGTAGCGGGCGACGTAATCGGCATCGAACAGATGCTCGTCGATGATGACGTGAATCACGCCGAGGGCGAGCGCGGCGTCGCTTCCAGGCTGAACGGGGAAATGCTTGTCGGCAAGATCTCCCACTTTTTGGCGAAGCGGATCGATCGTGTAAAACTTTGCACCGTTTCGGCGCGCTTCGACGATGAAAGGCCAGAGGTGAACGTTGGTGGAGAGGATATTGGCTCCCCAAGCGAGGATTAACTTGGAGTCGCGAAACTGTTCGGGTTCAGTGCCAAGCTTCGCTCCTAATACAGAAGAGAGAGCCGTTCCGCCGGCACTTGCGCAGATTGTACGGTCGAGACGCGAGGCACCCAGGCGGTGAAAGAAACGGCGATCCATTCCGTTGGCATTGAGGTAACCGAGCGAGCCGCCATAACTGTAGGGTAGGATGGCCTCCGAGCCAAACTTGGAAGCGATTTCCTGGAGCTTCGCGGCGATCTCGTCGAGTGCTTCGTCCCAACTGATTTGGGAGAAGCGCCCGCTTCCCTTAGGACCGACGCGGCGGAGCGGATGCAAAAGACGCTGTGGGGAGTATTCGCGTTCGAGGTATTTCGCGACTTTGGCGCACAGAAAACCGCGTGTTACCGGATGCTCAGGATCTCCGCGGAGCTGCGAAGCGCGGCCAGTTTCGTCGACGTTGAGCAGGAGAGAGCAACAGTCGGGGCAATCGAGCGCGCAAACGGAATGGCGGATCTTAAGATGCTCTTGCGAAGTACGTATTTCTTTATTTGAGCATGGAGCCCAAGTGGCGAGGTCACGACAGACAATCTATCGAATTTTTATTTCCAGCAGCTGGCTATTCGTCTCCGCCGGTCCGTCATAAGCCAAGCTGGTTCCGTCTGGTTTGAGCGAGACACTCGCGCCGGCTCCGGCCGAAGCGATGCCGGTGGTTTTCCGGGTGGCGAAGGAGTAGTACTTGATCTCGCCGCGTGAACTGGAACCGCTAAGGGTGCTGTAGAAGATGCCGTCCGACGTAACGCACAGAGACTGCATAGGAACCAAATCAGAAACGAGGCGCGTCTCGGGATTAGCTGCCAATTTGCCGGAGAGGGATCTCTCGTAGATGCCGGGCTGTCCCTCCTTCAGATACACGAGCGTATTTCGCCGCGGGGCTTCTATGGCGTTGTATCCATACCATAGGAGCTCTCGCGTGTTTGCCTCTACGCCGATCCTATACAGCAGAGTAATGCCGGCGTTCAACTGCATGCAATGTACGCTTCTACTGTCAGCCGAGAAGGAGGGTGCAACGAAACCCGGTTCCCCGTCGGTCAACTTTCGCAAGGAGTTGTCCTCTAAGCGAAGGAGATAGATTTCGGGCGTTTTCGGCATGCGTGCATGAAAAACAATAAACTTGCTGTCGCTGGACCAATGCGGAAAGCCAATGAGATATGCCGAGGTCCGAGTTAGCTGGCGTGGATTGTGGCCTTCCGCATCGGCCAGCCAAAGTTCCGAAGTACCACTTCGAGTGCTCACGAATGACAGCCATTTGCCGTTGGGCGAGAAAGCTGGATACTCTTCTTCCGCAGTGGACCGAACCAGCCGTTTGGGAGCGCCCGCCACCATTCCGCTTAAAGGCAGGCTCCAGATATCCGAGTCTGTCAGGAATTGCGATGTGATCAACCGCGCATGCCCCGGATCGTAGGTCAGGCCCCGCAGGTCCGAGTTTGCCGTGTAGAACTGATGCGCGGCCGGGTCATTAACCGATGCCTGCACAAGGCTGCCGCCGCTCAAGAAAACCAACCGGCCATCTTCGAGCCAGACGGGACTGGATGGATTGCCCCTGTCTTCGGAAACCGCGATCGGTTCACCCGTGGCTTCCTGTGAAGGACCCAATTTCTGGATCATGATCTGGGTGTTCACGACACCGTATACCCGCGCAAACGCGACCCAGTGCCCGTCGGGCGAGAACGCGGGCGAACTCTCGTCCCAATTTGAGGCCGTAGCATGTAAGGGCTTTACGGAGCCGGTTTCAAGCGAGAGCAGGAGGAGCTGGAACAAACCGCTTGACGTCCGATCAGGAAAGCAAAGCCTTTTACCGTCCGCGGTCCAGGCGAATATATGGTCGCTTCCGGCCATTATGATTCCGAACTTAGCTGGACGAATTACGGTTTCTTTTCCGCCGTGCGCCGAAATTTTGACAATGTCGACTCCGTCCGGCGAGGTGAAGCGGGCGAAGATAATTTCCCTTCCGTCGGGCGACCAAACGGGATAGCGGTCGGTATTTTTGTTATGCGTCAGATTGAAGCTTTGCTGCTCAGCGAGCGTCTTGACGTAGATATGGCTAACGCCATCTTCGCCATCCCAGGAGTAAGCCAGTTGTGTTCCGTTTGGAGAGATTGCGGGGTCGCGTGCCAAGCCCGGATCGGTTGTAAGAGTCACAACACTTTGAACTCGGAGGGCATCGTTCTTGTGTTCCCACGTGTGCCGGAGGGCCAAGAACAAGGTAAACGCCGCCGCTAGAATCGCGGCCCCAAAGGCAACGCGCGTGCGCCAACTTCGGCGCGAACTCTTTGGGTCCTGGCTCGAGTGAGGAGCACGGGGCGAGAAGAGGATGCTGTAGCTGCCCTTTGGGAACTCAATTATCCACGGGTCGTTGCGGCCTTGTTCAGCATAGTATTCTCGAAGACGGTTGCGGAGCCGACTGGCTTCTACGCGAACAGTGGCGTCCACCGACGGGTCGTAGGTGGAATCGCGGTCAAAAACTTCGAGGGCAATGATGTATTCCTTCACCGCGGCCGGTGGATCTGCTAAGGCGGCTTCGACCAGGTAACGAAGGAAGTGCTGGCTGCGTTTAGCGCGTTCGAATACCCGCGACTCGAGTACGCGCGTTAATTCCAGCCGTAACTCAGCGGAATCGATCGTCTTTGTGCCCACCAACCCCCCGGAAACCGTCAGATGTTAGTGTAACGCCTTGTAACAACCCGCGTAACTTACAGTCCGCAACTTACTTTAAGCGAAAAAATCCTGGATAGTTGAGGGCGGCTTGAAAGCCAATCGATTCAAAAACAGGAGCTCCCTTTAAAATGATTCGCCGTTTTTTAATTTTGCAGGCCAGCGCACTACTGGCACTTGCCAGTCCGTTTATCCCCGCCTACGGGCAGACGCCAATCGACGCTTCTACGCTCACTCCTCTTGTCGCGGGCCTTGAGGGCCCGCGCGGAATGAAGTTTGGTCCGGATGGGGTTTTATATGTGGCCGAAGCAGGCCGGGGCGGCAACACGAACAGCGCGTCTCTGCCCTGCCTCCAAGTGGGGCCTCCAGGAGGCCCGTATTACGGCGGCCCAACGGGCCGGATCTCCGCGATCGATGAGAATGGAACCCGGACCACGGTTGCCGATGGCTTGCCTTCTGCCAAGTCCAGCTTCCCGACCGGAGACATCCTGGGGCCGGCCGATGTCGCGTTTCTCGACGGCAAGCTTTATGCCTTGATCGCGGGCGGTGGATGCTCACACGGAAACCTGTCACAGCCCAACGGCATTGTCCGGATTAATCGCCAAAACGGTCATTGGAATTACGTCGCGAACTTAACTGATCTTTTGCAGCGATACCCCGCGGCGTACATAGGTGTCGTAGGAACAGCCGATTACGAACCGGATGGATCCCCCTATAGCTTGGTCGCTCATGGAGGCAAGCTGTATATGGTGGAGCCCAATCACGGCCAGATCTTCTGGACCACGCCGGACGGACGCTCGGGGGAGGCAATCGATTTATCCAAGCATGAAGGCCATATTGTTCCGACTGCCGTGGCGTCGCACAACGGGAATCTGTACGTTGGCAATCTTGGGCGATTTCCGGTCACCCCGGAATGGGAGAAAGTAATCACGCTTTCTGAAGATCTCCCCTTCTTCGACGACACGCCGGGGCTTGGCACGGATCCCTGGTGTCACAGTCTTAAAATCGCAAGTTCGCGTGCGGGTTTTACTAGCGTCGTCGGCATAGTCTTCGGCCCTGACGGTCTGGCATATGTCCTGGAGCTTTCGACGGCACCAAACGCTTACGTGGCAGGAACGGGCAAAGTGGTTCGCGTGCAGCGCGACGGAACGATTGAAGATGTTGTGACCGGGCTGACCTTCCCCACAGGCCTGGCGTTCGGGCCGGACCGGGCGCTTTATGTCTCTAATTTTGGTGGCGAGGCGGGAACATCAACCGGCCAAATCTTGAAAATCCACGTGCAACTGTCTTACTGAAGCACGGATGTAACATCTAGCCGAGTTGTGGCACAGAGCTGGCGTCGGGGCCGTTTCCCAACGCCAGCCGAAACAATTCTGTAACCGTGATGTTTAAGGCGGATAATTATCGCCGTCTTACTCTCGCAATCGAGGGCCACTTGCAACGGACCCCGACGATGCGCCGGTGTCGAAGTACGTTGGATCGCTTCCGGTCTCGCGCAAATGACGTGAATTGATACAGTCGAGATGTAAGAGATTTGTACATGCCTCAGAATCAAGCACTACAAGTCTTCTACGGCACCCTTCCTTTGATCCTCGTCCTGATCGGTATCTGGGCGCGCGAAAACATGCTACTGAAGAGCATTCTCGCGCGGCTTTCGAGTGTCGAGAAAAAAGTGGAAGACGTCAAGGACGGCCTCAGCAGAAACACCGAGCGTTTGGTAGTTTTGGAATCCAGCTCGGGATACATCTACCAGCCGCAAGGAGGTCCACGATGACCAAAGCGCAACGTTCCGAGCTCGGACGGCTCATGAATTCACTGCGCAAAAACACCAAGGCCGCTGGTCGCAAGAAGCTCTTGCGACCGTGCCCGGTGTGTGGCGCACAATTCGGATTCCGCGAGCCACGCGCGCACCTTCCGCAGTGCAGAAAGGCCAGCGCAGCAGCATGAGGAAGCGCACGTATGGCACTGGCTCATTCCGGCAGATCGCGGCCGGCAAATACGAGTTCCGCTATCGCGGCAAGTCCACGACCATTGAAGCTGCTAGTGACAAGCAGGCCGACCGCGCACTGCGGAATTGGGTAGACGGGCGGGATGAAGAGGAGAAAGCAGGCCCGAAGCTCACGATGAGCGACATCCTCGATCTATACCTGCTTGATCACCGCAAGCACGATCGAGTGGAAACACCGACCGTCGAAAAGAAGATCAAAAAATATATCCGGCCTCGCATCGGCGCTCTCGACGCTGCAGCTTTCAGCGCGGCCGATATGGACCGCTACAGCGACTCACGTCGCAAGGACGTCCATCACCTCACTAAGAAAGCGCCTGCCAATGCGACCCTGAATCGCGAGATCTCGATCATCTCTCACGGTCTTCGGCTCGCAGCCGAAAAGCTGCAGCGCATCGTGTTTTTCGGAAAGAGCTTCTTACGGGAGGCGAAGCCAAGGCAGGGCATTACGAGTGAGCAGGTCGATCATGCGTTGCTGCTCGAACTGCCGGACTACCTCAAGGCCCTTTGGTGCTTCGCCTATTACACGGGTGTGCGCTCAGGACAGCTAAAGAAATTGCGCCGGGAGTGGATGGACTGGGAGGACTGGGTTGTTCGCTGTCCCGGATACTACGGCGCAGAGCGCATTTACAAAGAACGGCGAATCTCACCCTATTCCGCTTATGCTCGAGATGCGCGGATTCGCAAAGTGGATGTGGGAGGCACGCAACCCAAAGTGCCCCCACCATGTTTCAGCGCGATGGGATGCGCATTCGCGATTTCCGCGGAGCGTTCCAGTCCGCATGTAAGCGCGCCGGCACGCCCGACGTGCTTTCCCATGACCAGCGGCGAACAGCCGTCACGAATCTAATTTGCTCAGGCGTTCCAGAGAAAGACGCGATGGCAGTGAGCGGGCATCTTGATCGCTCTATGCTTGATCGCTACACGATCACTAAAGAACAAGACGTTAGAAGAGCAGCTGAAAAGGCCTCAAGAGCCTACCTGGAGAAGCGAAAACAACAGGCGCGCGACGCCGATTCCGAGAAATTGTGGGAAAAATTGTGGGATGCGCCTTCAGAGGCGACGCCCTTCGCGAACACCAAAGGAGTTCGTAAAGAGTACCAGTGAAAAGCCTTAGATTTGGTGCGGATGAGAGGACTTGAACCTCCACGAAGTTTCCCTCACTAGAACCTGAATCTAATCGTCCCACCCCATGTCACGCGTTTTCAATAACTTTGGACAGCACATTGCGTGTAGCTGTTTGAGGTCGTTAGGCGTGAATGGCACATTAGTGGCACAAACAAGGGATCGCGCCCGTGATTCGTGGCTGTTATCGAAAATGCCGGAAGGCGGCAACGGTTTGGATCGTTAGAAGCCGTTGGCTCTATAGCTCGATGTCTACCAAGTGAGCTTCGGATTTCCAAAAGAAAGCTTCGGCAGGCCGAGGCGGTCCAGCTCGTTCGGGTAAATAGGGAAAGCGCAACTCAGAACCTGGGATTCGCGTCACGCCCATTCGTTCTCTGCGGGTTGCCGATTAAGCGACCGCCGAAGGGCGTCCTGCTCCATGAACGGCGAAACGGTCAGTTTCTGCTGCAAGTGACCGGTCATCCAACATACGGCGTACTCTGGGGCCAGGACCGCCTGGTTCCTATTTTCCTGGCCACGCTTGCTATGCGCCAGCAGAAGCAGACCATTACGTTTCGAAGCGCTGCCGAAATGCTGGACATTTTCGGAATGCAACAGGGCGGTTCTCAATACCGGCGCTTAATTGCCGCTTTTCAGCGGGTCTTCGGCGCAACGATCTTCTTCGGAACAGACACACAACGCGAGAAAGCGATGGTAAGTCATCATGCCCGATTCAACTTCATGCGCGAGGCCCGCATTTGGTACTCACGGGATCCCAGACAAGAATTGCTGTCGGGCGGCTTTGAGAATGAGATCGTTCTCAGCGATGAGTTCTTCCGAGAGGTGACAACTCATTCCATCCCGACGGATCTCGAAGCAGCCAAAGCGCTCTCGTGCGCGCCCGCGGCTCTGGAATTATTCATGTGGCTCTCTTATCGATGCTTTACGGCCAAAAATCGCGAGCGCATTCCATTGTTCGGAGATTTTGGACTTGCCGGCCAGCTCGGGAGCGCTGACTATGCCAGACCTCGCAAATTCCGAGAACGCTTGGAAAAATGGTTGGATCTCGTTAGAGCGTTGTGGCCTAACTGCCCGGCGCAACTCGACGGCGGCGGTGAGTACATGCTTATACAGCCTGCGGTAGCCCTGGCGGCAAAGGGAGCTTGACGTGGCATCACGATCGTTCGTGCCCGTTGTGGCGGGCCGCCGGATATCTCTTGCAGAGATCGATGCTGCCGTATCCGCCCAGTTAGGTCCGACGCGCGGGTTGGGAAATTCGCAGCCTGCGTGCTTCAATCGCCAGGTTGCAATGTATTTGGGTAGCCGAGTGGGCCGGTGGAGCACAACTGTAATCGGACGTTTCTACAATGGCCGGGATCACTCCACTGTCTGCTACGGAATCCAAAGGATCGAATCGCTTCGGGAGAGCGATCCAGATGTGGATGCACTCATCAGCGACTTGAGACGGCAGTTAAGCGGCGAGGATGAGTCGCTCATAGGGCCCGTAAATCAAGAAACCTGTAGCGGCCCAAGAGCTCTCCGCGAGGGAGATCTTGAGCGGCTCGCCGAGTTGGTTGCCTCTCGCATCTGCGCTCACCTGCAAAAGAGCGGCTCGAACGACTAGACGGTACGCCCGGCGAGGGACATAATAGTTCAAGAAAGTTGAACGATTATGCAGAAGACGGAGCTGTTTCAGCTCGCTCAAGAACAAGGTGGGTACTTTACGGCAAAACAGGCAGCCGCTCTTGGATACACCGCGAACAAGCGTAATTACCACGTTGGCGCGGGGAACTGGATACGTGAGCACCGCGGCATCTACCGTCTCGCTCTGTTTCCGCCGCCGGATAGGCCGGATCTGATTCTCTGGTGGCTGTGGTCACGAGGTCGAAGCGATTCACCAGTGGGAGTCTTTAGTCATCAGACTGCACTTAGCCTTCATGAACTGACTGATGCCAATCCCGCGAAACTTGATCTCACAGTGCCCCCGAATTTTCGTAAGGGCTCTCCTGTCCCGTCGATTGTTCGCCTCCACTTCGCAGACATCAAAGCCGGCGAACGCGAAACCATCTCCGGTATTCCTGCGACAAACGCGCTTAGAACTATTGTCGACGTCTGGCGCGAAGACACTCTCCCGAAGCCGATGCTGCAAACCGCCTTCCGAGAAGCATTCCGCACAGGCAAGCTAACGAGACGGCAGATCACCGACGCCAGAAAAATTCCCGCAATCTCGGCAATTCTCGATGTCCTCGACGAAACTCCAAGATGAAGACTGATCGACGCTATGAAACCGCCTCTGGTCTTCGGACGGCTCTGGAGGAGCGGCTGAAACGGATATCGCGAGATGAAGCTGTCGATCTCCAGAGAGTGCGCCGGCAGGTAGCATTTGATCGCTTCCTCAGCCGACTGTTCTTTTCTTCAAATACGGATTGGATTCTAAAGGGCGGGTATGCAATGGAGCTGAGATTCCGAACCGCGCGTACTACGAAGGATCTCGATTTCACGGTTCGAGCAGTGCCGGAAGGAGTTGGCGATGCGACTCTTACATACCTGCAAGACGTCAGCGGCAACGACGCTGGCGATCATTTCTCGTTTCGCGTGAGCGAGTCCACGATGGATTTGGACGGTGCGCCAGGCGGAGGTGCCCGATATTCGATTGAAGCGGTCATGGCCGGTCGAACGTTTGTGAAGTTTCACTTGGATGTAGGGCTCGGCGATGTCGTCGTTGACCCACTTGAGGCAATCCAGGCTCGTGACTGGTTGGGCTTTGCGAATATCCGGCCCCCAGTGATCCCGATGATCCAACGTGAACAACAGTTCGCCGAGAAGATTCACGCGTACACGCTTCCGAGGAGTACGCCAAACAGCCGCGTGCGAGATCTTGTCGACCTCACGCTGCTCGTGCGCTCGGGAAGTCTCGATTCGGGCCGCGTGGCCGATGCGCTTATTCAGACGTTCTTAAAGAGAAATACGCATCCACTTCGACAGTTTCTGGATGCGCCTCCAGCAAGCTGGAACGCGCCGTTTGCCTCAATGGCGGAAGAATGCTCATTGGAATGCGATGCGGCTGCGGCGTTTGAGGAAGTTATGCAGTACTTCTCACGATTATCACTCCCGGAGTGGTGACTGGACGCTCCGAGCTAATCCACAAGACTATCTTGCTTGGCTCCTAGCTCAACCCACGGCTCATTTGAGGGACCGTCACTGGCCACCGAACCCGCAGTGTGTTCGAGCGTTACAACATTACGGACCACTCGGACACGCAGGAAGCAGGCCGAAAGGCCCAAGAGTTCCTGGCTCGTGAACACGAAGAAGATGTGGCACAAACAACGTCACACGAGCCCAAGAGGCCAAATTGAAAGGAGAAGGGTAAATCCTTTGTTTTGTTTGGTGCGGATGAGAGGACTTGAACCTCCACAAGGTTGCCCTTACTAGAACCTGAATCTAGCGCGTCTGCCAATTCCGCCACATCCGCATGGTGATGGTGGGGGCTGCTCTTCATTGTAATGCAATGCTGCTTCCGGCTTCGAAGCGGCATCGCTAAAATAAAATCAATGCCTGCGCGCTCCCAAACTGCTGTTCAACCTGTGCCTGTGCGATCGCCATGGCTGACGGTCGCAATTGCCTGGCTCATTCCCGGGTCAGGGCATTTTCTGCTCGGACGGAAGGGACGAGCCGCAATCGTATTCTGTACTGTCGTGGTTTCGTTCGTGGTCGGACTGCTGATGCGAGGGCCGATGTTTCTGCCGACTTCAAGCGGCGATGTGCTCTCGCGCTTGATTCAGTTCGCGGGTTTCATCGGCGATCTGGCAAGCGGTCTTATCTACTTCGTTGCCGTGGGACTGGGTTACTGGCCGGCTGATCAGGCGACCCATCTGGCCGATTACGGATCCAAGTTTTTGGTTGCGGCTGGCCTGTTGAACGTACTGGCGATGGTCGATGCTTACGAGATCGCGACACAGCAGAAGGATTAGTTCGTGCCGAAGTTAAATCTAGATCATTTCGAGACATCCATTCTTCTCGCGCTTTTCTCAAGCGTCATCCTCGGCCTGACGACCAGACGAACAGACCGGGAACGCTTGCGCTATGGCGCCCAATGCTTTGGCTGGTTCATGCTGGCGATCTTCGGAATCGGCTGGTTCATGCGCCTTTTGCACGGCTGAGGTGTCTGCGAGCAGGTAAATGAAAACCTTTTACATCGAGACGTTCGGCTGTCAGATGAACGCGCACGATTCGGAAAAGGTCGTGGGAACGCTTCTCGAGACTGGATACCGGCAAGTAGCTGAGCCGGCCGACGCCGATCTCATTCTGTACAACACCTGCAGCATACGCGATAAAGCCGAACAGAAGGTTTTCAACCGTCTCCAGAACTTTAAACGCGAAGCAGGGCAGGGGAAGGTTTTCGCCGTCCTCGGGTGTGTAGCTCAGCAGGAGGGTGAACGTATATTCGAACGCGCTCCACACGTCAGTCTTGTAGCCGGTTCGGCAAGCTACACCAAACTCCCCGAGATGCTTGTGCAGCTGGAAGCGGGCAATCGACGGGTCACGGGTCTGGGTCTTGACACGAGCGATACGTTCGACACGCCGTACACGCGCCGTGACAACCCGCATCGCGCTTATATCACGATCATCGAAGGCTGTGACAAGTCGTGTGCCTATTGCGTGGTGCCGTTCACACGAGGCCATGAGAGAAGCCGCACGAGCGCTAGTGTGCTTCGAGAGGCTCAGTCACTGGCCGATCTTGGTTACTCGGAAGTTCAGCTGCTCGGGCAGAACGTTAACAGCTACCGGGATCCTTCGTCCGATGGTCTGGATTTCGCCAAGCTCCTTAGTGCTGTGGGTCAAATCGGAGGGATGCGCCGCGTCCGGTTTACTACGTCTCACCCTCGAGACTTCGTCAAAGAGATCGTGGACGCGATCGACGACCTGCCGACACTCGCCAATCACGTTCATTTGCCTGTGCAGTCGGGTTCGACAGCAGTGCTCGCGCGCATGCAACGCATGTACTCGCGCGACGAGTATATGCGGCGGATCGAATGGATGAAGAACGCAAAACGTGAAATCGCCATCACGACGGATATCATCGTCGGCTTTCCAGGCGAGACGGAGGAAGACTTCGAAGCAACGGTGCGGCTCGCCGAAGATGTCGAATACGATTCGATGTTCATCTTCAAGTATTCGAAGCGGCCGAATACGCCGGCTCTGCAGTACGAAGATCATATTCCGGAGGAGGAGAAGCAGCGACGCTTTCTGGTTCTGCAGGAACGGCAGCGCGCTATCCAGCTGAGAAGGAACGGCAAGTTTGTAGGCAGTTCGGAAGAAGTTCACGTTGAGGGCTATAACCAGTCGACACGTCAATGGATCGGTCGCACGATGGGGAATAAGACTCTGAACTTCGTCGATCCGCAGTTGGAAAGTCAAGTCGGTGACGAGACACTTGTTGGCAGCTACGCCGATGTGCTGGTGACGCGTGCCGGCCCGAATAGCTTGGCCGGAGAACGCATTCAATAAAAACGAAGCTGCAGGCGAAATTACACAAGGGGGGAATTTTATGGAAGTAGAGATGAAAATCAGAGGCCTGATGATGGATCCCATGACGAACATGCC
>JAVHMZ010463591.1:0-17548 GCA_034782995.1 Amazona versicolor
ACTCCGATTCGATCAGAGTTTCAGGAATCGCTCCGCACGAGACCGCGACGAAAGGCGCTTTCGCCCGGTCGCCCAGATTATGTATGGCCCGCGCAATCAGTTCCTTGCCGGTTCCGCTTTCACCGGTGATCAATACCGAGTTATTCAGCGGCGCCACGCGTCGGATCAGGTCGTACACGCTTCGCATCTCGGGACTTGATCCCAGGAGCTCATCGCACCGCAGAGGCTCAATCGCCACTGCCTGACCCGCTTCCAGAGCGCTCCGGCCCTTGAGTTCCCGCTTCATGGCGGTATGCTCATAAGCCTTACGAATGGCCGCCTTCAGCTCGCGTACGGCGGGCGGCTTCCGGCAGTAACTATGGGCGCCGCGCTGTAACAGCTCGATCGCTGCCGGGCGCGAAGTATCGTCCGTCAGCACCACTACCGCTACGCCTGAATCGCCGATTTCGGAGTAAAACTGCAACTGGTGATCGACCTTACAAAGTTCGGAGTCGATGTCGAGCAGCAGAACGTCCAGGGCCGAATCCCAGACCAGCCGGCTCAGACGGTCGGCATCCGCTTCTGTCGTGACGTGAAAATCCCGCCCCAGCATAAGGGCGAGCAGCGGTTGCAATTTCGCGTCCTGCGAGAGTAAAGCGACCCGTGTCTTAGGAAGCGACAAGACTCATTCCCCCAATGCTCAATGAGACTTACGAGTTTTGAGAATAGCGGGATCACTCATTAAACTCAACTACTTCGGGGTACTAAGTGGTCTTGAGTACTCCGTGGTGAATCCGCGAGCTCTCGCAATCTCGTATTTTAGAAACCATTGGAATGTCTCGCCACGGCGCGGCTTAACCAGGCTGCCGGCGCCAGGCTTTGGAGTGAACCGCCGAGCCCTTTGGCGTCCTCATCGCCGAAGTTGGCTATGAAAAGCGAACACAATCCGGTAGTCAGCCGCCACCGGTCTGCCGTTCAAGGTCGCCGGCGAAAAGCGCCAGCGCGCTGCAGCGGCTGTTGCCACGGCCATGAGCGCGGGATCACTTACGCCGCCGTCTTCTATCGGGTGCGCAGCCGTGACCCGGCCCGTCTGATCGATCCCAACTTCCACCGATACCTGCGCGAACTGCCCTAGAGGCGCCGTATCGGGCATCGTCTCCTCCACTACCTGAGGCGGTATGAAAGTACCGGCTGGAGTTACCTGGGCCGGCAAAACCCCGGAAGTGGCCGTGACCATCGACGGCATCACAGGAAGCGGTGATCGCGCCGGAAGCGCCCGCGCCTGAACTCCCGACCTCTCCCTCGGTCTGCCTGAGAACGAGCCGCCGGCGTCGTCGCGCGAATTGGAATTCGACGTCCGGGAGCGAGCTGCGCCTACAGCGGCATCCTCCGATCCCAACGTGGTCCTGGCGGGTGGTTCATCGCGCTCGCTCGCAGCCGGCGATTGCCGCTTTGTGCGCCGCGTCTCGACTGTCGGCAACAACACTCGTACCGACTCGGCGACTGTGTGCATGCTGTCCGTATTGAGCTCCAGCCGGAACTGCACGTCGTCGCTCTTGGCGAAGTACATCAGCTTGCCTGAACGCAACTGCTCATTATCCAATTTCAACTTGTGAGTGGCTCTCCCGTCAGTGATTAACAGGGTGGCGCTGCCGGCGCGTGTCACGTCCGGTGCTGTCCGATCCCAGTTGAGGTCGAGCTGACCACCATCGGAATGTGTGACCTGCAGATCAATGTGCGCGTTAGGCGGATGCTCCGGCGGACCCTGAAAGGCCCCACGCAGCATCGGAATCAAAAGGTACAATCCGATGCCGGCAAGAATGCCGAACGAGCACACGAACGCCAACACCAGCAGCGCCCGGGCTGGCGTTGTCGCGGCCGGTTTAGGAGCCTGGGGCGCGCTTTCAACGCTCCGCCTGGCAGAACTCTGGGACGACGGGTTGCGCATCGCCGATTCGCGCAACATGGCCATAAGCTGCGGTTCCGCACTCTCATCCAGGGCAGGTGGGCGGTTCGGAAGCGGATCGCTGGCAAAAGCTTTTGCTTGCGCGGGCGGTTTGCTGGGAGTGGGGTACTCGTCGAAATACTTGGGCTGAGTAGGTATCGCACTCGGCGTTGGGTGTGCATCAAACTGGTTCGGCAACGGGCGCTCACGCTGCGGACGCGCGGCTTCGGGTAAGCTGACAGGCCTCCTCGGCGCAGCCGGCTCGTGCGTAGCGGCCGGATCTTTGCGCCACGATTCATCGAACGCAATGAACGGCACTTCCAGATCGCTCGATTCCGTTTGTAAGCGGCCATCCTGCCAGAAGAAGAGTCCGGCGGTGCAAACCCCGATGGCGAACGGTTTGATCACCAGGAAAACAGCATCGGGATCGCGCAGATTCTGGTGAATCACAGTCTGGTCTTGCTCCGTCAGACACAGACCCTCTCGGATGTAGCTGCGGAAATAGCCCGCCAGCGAAAGGCTCGCCTGCGGTCCGCGGCCGTTCAGGATCTGTGCAATCTCGCGCGCGTCGGTGGCCGTCGTGTTGAACAACAGCCCGCTATTCGGCGCCAGCGTCGCGTCCATGATGATGATGGAATCGTCGCTACCCGCCTTCCCCCAAAGAGCCCCGCCAATTTCCCCCTCTTCCTTTGATGCCCGCAATGCCTCGGCGGAAAGCGTGCGCACTACCTCCGGGTGAACGTAGATCTGCGTGTCCCGGTACGGATGCTGCCAAGTAGTGTAGCCTTCGGACACGCCAACTGGTTTCTCGTGACTGACGGTCTCGTACTGCACCTGCGTGGGTAAGCAATTGTTGAACCAATTCGGCGGAGATAGGCCCTCCCACGCCTAGGTGGCATTTGATGCAACAGGCAGTCGCTCCCGGCAGCCCGTCCCGCCCTTGCCGCATACGAGCGAGAGGAAACCGTCGTTTACGACTGTCAACTTCTGTATCCACCGCCGGCGAGAGCGTTCGGCCGCATTGCAAACCCGCTGGCTCTTTCGGTGTTTGGTTGGTTGATTGCTACTCCTCTCCATCAGGGAATAGCGCATCGCCCGGAAGGAGCTCTCCGGCTTGCGCGATATCGAAGGAAGCTCGCGAGAAATCTGAATGATAAACGGGAAGCGCGTTGCTGTCGTCATGCCGGCCTACAACGCCGAAAAGACCTTGGAAATGACCGTGCGCGAACTGCCCGAACTGGTCGATATCAAAATTCTGGTCGACGATTCGAGCAGTGACGATACCGCCGCCATCGCCGGTCGCCTGGGAGTACAAACTTTCGTGCACGACCGGAACTACGGCTACGGTCGCAATCAGCAGACGTGCTACCAGGAAGCCCTGGCCGCTGGCGCCGATATTGTCGTGATGGTCCACCCTGATTATCAGTACACGCCGCTTCTCGTTTCCGCCATGGCCAGCATGATCGCATTCGGCGTTTACGACGTGGTCTTAGCCTCGCGCATCCTCGGAGGCGGTGCCCGCAAGGGCGGCATGCCGCTCTATAAATACATTGCGAACCGCGCTTTGACTGCCTTTCAGAATCTGTTTCTGGGCGTCAAGCTGTCGGAGTATCACACAGGTTTTCGGGCATTCTCCCGTGAGATGCTGCAACGGCTTCCGTTGCTGGAGAATTCGGACGATTTCGTCTTCGACAATCAGATCATTGCGCAGACCGTGATGTTCGGCTTCCGTATAGGAGAAGTATCCTGCCCGACTAAGTATTTCAAAGAAGCGTCTTCCATCAATTTCCGCCGCAGTGTCCGCTATGGGCTCGGCGTGATCAAGACCACACTCGAGTTCGCCGCTCACAAATCCGGTGTAGCAGGTAACCGCCTTTTCGAAGGGCAAAGGCGGAACCTTCGGTTGGGCTACTACCGTCGAAATGAGGGCGGCGTCGTCAAGGGCCGCGAGTATGCGGAGGTACTCGCGCGCCCTTGAGCAAAAACAGTGGTTGTTGAACTCAATACAACGAAGTGATCGCCTCAATGTGCGTGATTGATCACTGCCGCGTTCCGACATCGGGCAGTAGGCTGCCTCTATAAGCTTTGACCACGAATTGTCGCGATTTCGGGCGGCAGTTGCTACTTCGACAAGCGCTGTTTCACTATCACGTTTACCTCGTCACCGACCGTTTTGTTTATCCGACGTTGAATCTCTTTTGTGACGGGCAGTTTGTGTCTCCCATCCCCAAGAGCCATAAAAGAACTCTCGAATGGTTCACCGTCAATCGTGCCCCTGACTTTCACCAGACCGTTAGTTCCAAAATACTCAGCCGACTTGGGCCAGATAACAAATGTCCAGCCACCGGGCTTCTCACTCTTTTGCAGTGATGCAGAAAACGCAACTGGTTGCATCCTTGTCTCCTCTACGGCACGCCTACGCTTGCTTCGCATCCAAGAGTAAGCGTACTGTTTGACTTCTACCCCTATGTCGCGCGAAGTGTGCCGCAGTCGACACCTCAACGCCACTGACACGGTCAGCCGCACCTGCCGCGAAGATTTCCGAGTTGGGGGCTATGCTGGTTGGTCAGAATGCCCCTCTTCTCTCGCCGCAAGCTGTTGCTCGGCAGCGCCGCTGCACTTGTCGCGCCGCTGCTGAGAATCCATGCAAATCCACTTGGATTGCCGATCGGTTGCCAGACGTACCCGGTCCGCAAACGTATCGGACAAGATTTCGCGGGCACTCTCGCGGTTCTATCCAAGACGGGTTTCGAGTCTGTCGAACTCTGCTCTCCGGTTGGTTACGCCGATTCGGGTTTCGCTGTGCTCGGCAAGTATAAGGGTGCAGAACTGCGCCGTATCCTGGCCGATCACAACCTGACCTGTTTCAGCTCGCACTTCGACATCGGGGAATTGCGCAAGAGTCTTTCTGACCGCATCGCCTGGGCGCAGGAGTGCGGCATCCGGCAGATGTTCGTTCCGAGTCTCGATGGTCCCAAGCACCCTACAGCGGACGACGTGAAGCGCGCAGCGGAGGAATACAACGGCATCGCCGCCCGGATCGCGCAGGCGGGCCTTATCTGTGGTCTGCACAATGAGGACTTCGAGCTCTCTTCTGTCGGCGGTCGCCGCACGTACGACATGCTCTTTGAGCTTCTCGACCCGAAGCTCGTGAAATTTCAATTCCAGATCTCAACCATCAGCTACGGCTTCGACGCCGTCGAGTACTTCAACAAGTACCCGGGCCGGTTTGTTTCCATGCACGTGCAAGGCTGGTCGGCCAAGACGCGCAAAATTGTCCCGGTCGGGCAGGGAACACTCGATTGGAAGAAGATCTTCGAAGCGGCCAAAACGGGCGGCGTCCAGAACTACTTCGTCGAGATGGATCTGCCGCTGATGCAGGCAAGCGTTCCTTACCTGCGAAGTCTGCAGGTCTAAACCGTATAGACGTTCCGCAGCGGCGGGTCAACGAAGGCGTTCGCTTTCTCCGAGTTGGTGACACGCATCTTGCCGGTATCCCAGTCGAGCAGCGTGCCCGGTAATCGTTGCGCGATACATCCCAGCAGGAACGCCTCCGTCACCGGCGTTTGGGCTTCGAAGTTTGCGAGCGGAGCTGGACCTCCTTTGCAGGCCGCAATCCATTGCTCGATGGCTACGTCGTGACGCTCACTCTGATCGGTTGGCATCTCTGGCGCCCGGTATTTCGGCGATTCTGGGTACACACGTGGATGATTTCCGTTGAAGCCGGCCAGGAGAATACCTTTGTCGCCGACGTAAAGGATTCCTTCGCCGTCTTCGCCGCCCTCAAAGAGTCGCTGATCGTCTGTTGTCAGACCGCGCGGGCGTGGCGGCCGCAATCCGCCGTCATACCACGAGAGCCGCACCTCACCGCGATTGCCCGCGGCCGGAAACTGAAGGTGCACCATCGATGATTTCGGGAAACTCTCGTCAAACGATTCGGACGTGCTCGCCTCCACCGACGCCGGCGGCGTCAGTCCCAGAATCTTGAAGATCCCGGCAAAACTGTAGCAGCCCATGTCGCCGAATGAGCCGTCGCCAAAGTCATACCAACCTCGCCAGACGAACGGCAGATAGGCCTTGTTGAACGGCCGCTCGTTCGCCGGCCCCAGCCACAGGTCCCAGTCGAGTCCCGCGGGAACAGGGTCCGCCTTCTCAGGTCCGGGAATACCTTGTGGCCAGAATGGCCGCGACGACCAGTTATGCACTTCGCGCACGCGGCCGATTGCGCCGTCGGATATCCAATCGCTGATGAGCTTCGTCACCGGTGTTGATGGATTGTTAATCGTTACCGATGTCGCTACTTTCGTCTCGCGCGCGATGCTGGCCATTCTGCGTGCATCGGCGATGCTGTGGGTCATCGGCTTCTGACACAGCACGTGTTTTCGCTGCCGCATGGCTGCCAACGAAATCGCCGCGTGCCAATGGTCGGGCGTTGCCACGTACACTGCATCCAGTTCCTTTTCGCGCGCCAGCAGATCACGATAATCCTTGTATGCCTTACAACCGCGATAGCTGCCCGCGGTTGCACCTTTGCGGGCGCCATAATAAGCCTCCACCAGCCGCCGCGCGGGCTCGCGTCCGCCCATTCCCAGGCTGGTGCGGAACTCGTGCGTTAACTGCGCCTCGCCGGGCGAAGCCAAATCCTCGCCCCATTTCTCGAAACCGGGCCCGAGCAGTTCGCGCGCGGAGTTCAGCAGAGCATTGGCGCCATATTCAACGTAATCTTTGCTGAGTTCGTTGCAATCGCACACCGCCACCACCTGCACGTCCGGCCGCGCGAGCAGTTCCATCGTGATTGCCTGACCCTGCCGTCCCATTCCGATCGAGGCGATGGTCACCTTGTCGCTCGGAGCGACAAACCCTTTGCCGCCCAACACATGCCTGGGAAAAATGAAAAACGGCGACGCTGCGGCCACCGCACCCTGCATGATCTGCCGTCTCGTCAACTCTGCACTGCCATCCATACTTCTTCCGCGAATCGTCAGCTTATCAAGGTCACACGGTGGCTCCGCCAGCGACTCGCTCTCTAAACTTCGCCGGCCGAGGCGTGTGAAAAAATAGGGGCTCGGCAACAACGCAACCGCCAAACCCGATCGCTATGAGCAATTCCGGCGATGAGCGCGGAGCGGGCGAAGCCCCTGCTTTCAGCCCGGCCCCGACTCATCTGCGCCTCCACTCCGTCGATGTCTTCGTCCGCAATCAGGAGCGAAGCCTCAGCTTCTATCTCGACAAGCTCGGCTTTGAACTTGCCTTTGACGCGCACCTGCAATCGGGGCAGCGCTGGGTCGCCGTTTCGCCACCTAACGGGACTGCTTTGCTGACTCTGATCCAACCCGAGAAAGATTCGCCGGAATACAAACTGATCGGCCGTGCGACTCGTGTGATTTTTGTCACCGAAGATGTAGCCTCCACCTTCCGCGAGTGGAGCGAACGCGGTGTACGCTTTCGCCATACGCCTCGTTTGCGGCGCATCAAATACCGGCGCGACTTCGGCGATCACGCCAACGGCGTCGGTGTCCACGACTCCAAACCAGGACCCGTCTGGGGCGAGGTCTTCACCCGCTTTGAAGACATCGACCGCAATTCATTCGTGTTGGTCAGCCTGGACGAAGTGAGCAAAGCCGTCGAAGCGCAACGGCGTGCGCAAGCTGAAAAACTTGAGGCGGAGCGCCGCGTCGCTCAGGAGTTCGATATTGCGCGCGAAGTGCAGGCGCGCTTGTTCCCGCAGGTTTCCCCGGCCTGCAGCACGCTCCAATATGCAGGAGTTTGCTCCCCAGCCCGCCACGTCGGCGGCGACTACTACGATTTTCTTGCGCTCGGCTCCCAACGGCTCGGCCTGGTGATCGGGGATGTGGCCGGCAAGGGCATCGCGGCGGCATTGCTGATGGCAAACCTTCAGGCGCAGCTGCGCAGCCAGTGCACCGTCGCGCTCGACCAGCCTGAAAAACTGCTGAGAATGGTCAATCAGCTCTTCTATGAAAACACCACGCCGAGCGCCTATGCCACGCTGTTCTTTGCCGAATACGATGACCGGTCGCAGCGCCTCCGCTACATCAACTGCGGCCATCTTTCCGGCTTGCTGTTGCATGACGACGGTAGCCGCCCGACGACTTACCTCTCGTCGACCAGCACCGTGCTCGGGCTGTTTAAAGACTGGGATTGCGCGGTTGCCGAAACCCGTCTGCGCGCCGGCGATGTTCTCGCGCTGTACACGGACGGCGTCACCGAAGCGTTCAATGGTGAAGGCGAGGAGTTCGGCGAAGAACGCCTGCTCGATTCACTAAGTCGCCATCGGGCACTCCCTCCGACCCAAATGGTGCAAGCCATGCTCGACGATGTCCAGCGTTTCGGCGCCGAGCCCCAACACGACGACATCACTCTGATCACGGCGAAGTGTTGCGCATGACCGGCTGCTCGCGTCTCGCTTCCCGCATTCGTAAACTGGTGGTGGAGAACGCACATGGATAGCCATCGCGCCGAGCGCGTTTCCGAAGCCCTGCGCGAAGAGCTTGCTGAGCTGATAGCCTACGAGCTCTCCGACCCGCGTGTGGCGGATGCCATCGTTACCGAGGTCCTGGTCTCGCCCGATATGCGGCACGCCCAAGTCCGGCTCCATCTCAACAGCGATCCCGCCCGGCAGCGCGAAACACTGCAAGCTCTGGACGGAGCGCGCCATCTTTTGCGGAGACAATTGGCCGAGCGGCTTACCATATACCGCGTGCCGGAGCTCCATTTCGAGGCGGATGTGGGACCGGCCACCGATGCCCGCATCGACTATCTGTTAAAGCGCGTGCGAAAGGGACGGCCGCGAGACTAGTATTTCCGCTGTCAGGTACACTCGGACATAGTCGGAGTGCATACTTGCTCTATTCGCTCTACTTGTCAGCCTTCGGGGAGGACTTACGCGGCCGGCTCCGCTAGGCGGTAGGTTCCTCGATGCGTGCCGCCGTCGAGCGACCGATGTCAGGCCGGTCTGGTTCATGCGGCAGGCCGGACGCTATCTCAAGCCCTATCGCGACATCCGCTCCCGCTACACGATCCTCGAAATCTGTAAACGGCCCGAGCTGGCGGCCGAAGTCACTTTGCAGCCCATCGAGATCCTCGACGTGGACGCTGCGATCATCTTTGCCGACCTTCTGCTTCCCATCGAGCCGATGGGTTTGAAGCTGGAGTTCATCGCCGGCGAAGGGCCTTCGATCGAAAATCCCATCACCGAACCCGAAGATATCGACGAGCTCTCGACCAGCCGGACCGATGATTTGAGCTACGTAAGTGAAGCCATTCAGCGGGTTGTCACTGCGCTCGACGGCCGGTTGCCCGTGGTTGGCTTTGTCGGTGCCCCGTTCACTCTCGCTAGTTACATGATTGAAGGCGGCCCATCCAAAACCTTCCTGAAGACCAAAAAGCTGATGTTCGGCAACGAAACCATGTGGCGGCGCTTGATGGGCAAGCTGGTCGATGTGCTTGGCGACTTCGGCCGTATGCAGGTCGGCGCCGGTGCCCGCGCCTTACAAGTCTTCGATAGCTGGGTTGGCGCGCTTTCGCCCGAAGATTACGTCCACTACGTCCAGCCGTACTCGCGCGCTCTCATTGAGCGTATCCGCGGCGCCGGTATTCCCGTCATTCACTTCGGCACTGGCGCGGGCGGTTTCTTTCGCGAGCTCCATGCAGCCGGTGGCGATGTGCTCGGCGTCGACTGGCGCATTAACATCGATCACGCCTGGGCTGAAATCGGCTATCGCTCCGCCATTCAGGGGAATCTCGATCCCGTGGCGTTGTTCGCTCCTCTTCCCGAACTGCGTACCAAGGTCACCGATCTGCTGCGTCGAACCGGCAATCGGCCCGGCCACATCGTCAACCTGGGACACGGCATTCTGCCTGAAACCCCGGTCGAGAATGTCAAAGCCGTGGTCGGCATTGTCCGCGAATTCTCCACCGCGCGGTGAGCGAAACACCGGTCACGATCGTTGGCGGCGGGATCTCCGGACTTGCTACTGCCCTCTACCTGGGTCGGCTTGGCATTCGTCCTACCTTGATCGAAAAAACCAAACGGCTCGGGGGCCTCATTCAAACCGACGACGAGGAAGGCTGCCGGCTCGAGGCAGGCCCCGATAGCTACATCGCTACCAAGACTTCGGTATCCGAATTGGCGGCTGAACTGGGCCTGGCAGGCGAGATCATCGGCTCAAACGACCGCGCGCGGCGAGTCTTCATCGCGCGCCAAGGCATCCTGGTTCCTCTGCCGCCAGGAATGGTCATGATGGTGCCGGGCCGGCTCCTGCCCGCGCTCCGCTCTCCTCTCTTCGGGAAGCAGACGAAACTTCGCTTCCTCCGCGAACGTTTTTATCGGCCGCGCCGCCGTGCCGGCGATTTTTCGGTTGGAGAGCTCGTCACTGACCACTTCGGCCCCGAAATCCTCGAATACGTAGCGGACCCGCTGCTTGCTGGAGTGTATGGTGGAACGGCCGCGGATTTGAGCGCGCCCAGTGTCCTCCCTCGATTCGCTGCCCATGAGCAGCGCTATGGCAGCCTGCTGCGCGGAGTACGCAAGGAGCCGGCAAATTCGCATCAAGGCAGTCTTTTTCTTTCCTTCCGCAAAGGCATGCAAACCCTCACCGATGCGCTTTCGGATCACATGCAAGGCAAAATCTGCGTCCGGCACGATGAAGCCGTTTCTGTTCGCCGGGCCGCAGAGGGTTGGATAGTTCAGCTTCCCGCCGGTGAGTTGCGGACGGAAAAATTGGTGCTCGCCTGTCCGGCTTGGATTTGTGCTCGCCTTCTTACTTCAAGTGCGCCAGAGATAGCAGCTGAATTACAACAAATACCCTACTCTTCCGCCATTCTCGCGACGCTCATCTTCGACCGGGCCGCAGTTCAACATCCGCTGGATGGTTTCGGCTTCCTTGTGCCGGAACGAGAAAGGGTCACGATCGCAGCGTGCACCTGGATCAATACAAAATACCCTGAGCGGATTCCACCCGGATTGGTGGCGATTCGAGCTTTTATCGTGGCCGATCGGGCGGCGCGGCTGGAGAGTTCGCCTGACGACGAAATTGCGGGAGTCGTGCGAAGCGATCTGCGTCGCTTTATGAACATCGACGCAATGCCGCGCAGCGTGAGTATTCGCCGCTGGCCGAAATCAATGCCGCAATATGTCGTCGGCCACGGGGCGCGCGTCCAAAGAATACGTGAACTGTTGTGCGAGCAGCCGGGATTGCATCTGGTTGGCAACGCCTATGAAGGCGTCGGAGTGCCGGACTGCGTGAGGCTCGCGAAAGACACCGCCGCCGCTATCGCGCATTAAAACCTCGTAACCCTGTTAATTAGCCCGACCTATCTGGTGTAGAGCGCACGTCCACTTATTGCTAAGGAATGCGCAAACAATTGTTTCAAAAGTATCTCGGAGGAAATCTCAAGATGAAAGTTGTAGTAGGTCTCGCGGCGGCAGTTTTTGCCGTAAGTCCTGTGTTCGGCCAGAAAACGGCGGCTGCTCGGTTGCAATCCGCCACTACTGACCTGCATGAAATGATGAATGCTTCTGATAAGGGCATTCCTCAAAAACTGATTGATAAATCGTCCTGTGTGGTTGTCGTTCCGAACCTGAAGAAAGGCGGCTTCATCGTCGGCGCGGAATACGGTAAGGGTTTTTTCACCTGCCGCAAAGCCAGCGGTGTGGGCTGGAGCGCGCCCGGAGCGATCCGCATCACCGGAGGAAAATTTGGTCTACTGATCGGCGGAGCTGAAACTGACCTGATCATGCTGGTTATGAACAAGAGCGGAATGGAACGCATGTTGACCGATAAAACTCAAATTGGCGGTGAACTCTCGGCAGCGGCTGGGCCCGTTGGACGCGACTCGGCTGCCATGACCGATGCTGTTATGCGTGCCGAGATCCTCACTTACTCGCGTCAGCGAGGTATTTTTGGCGGCATCGACCTGACCGGAGCAGCCGTGACGTCGGATAAGGATTCGATCCGCGAGCTCTACGCTAAAGATTTGACCAACAAGGAAATCATTCAGGGCGGAATCGCGGTTCCAGCCGCGGCGCGCCCCTTCATCCATGCCTTGACCAGGCAGTCTTCGCGTAAGTAGTAAGTCCCGCCCTCGCTCCTTTGCCGGCCATCTCTTTCTCGAAGGAAAGGAGATGGCCTTCTTAATTTATGCCTCGTGCCGGCGCGTTGTGATCCTTGCCGTTGTAAGATGATCCGCAATGTACCGTCGAGTTGCTCTCATTACGCTGCTACCGTTGCTCGGGTGCGCTATACCCGCTTTGCTGCCTGCCGCGAGCCGGATGACTTATCCGGCGGCGCCTCGCGAAAACATCACTGACGACTATCACGGCGTGCGCGTCGCGGATCCTTACCGCTGGCTTGAAAATCCGGACGCTCCTCGTTCCCAGGACTGGATTGCAGCCGAGAACGCGCTGACCAACTCATTTCTGCAGAGCGTGCCCGGCCAGGCCTCCCTCCGCAGCCGGCTGACGCAACTGTGGAGCGCCGTAAGCTATCCCTCCGGCACCACTGAAGGACGCGCCGCGCTGGCGAACAAAGGCGGCCGCTACTTCTTCATGCGACGCGACGGCGGTAAGAATCAGCCAATTCTCTACTGGATGGCATCCCGCGAAGCCGCTCCCAAGCCATTGCTTGATCCGAACGCCCTGTCGAGCGACGGTACGGCCGCCCTGCTCACCTGGGCCATCAGCGGCGACGGAAAGCTGCTCGCTTACGGCATCGCGAGATCCGGCTCTGATTGGCAGACGATCTCCTTTCGCGATGTCGACACCGGCCAGGACCGCCCTGACAAACTCGAGTGGAGTAAGTTCAGCTCGCTCGAATGGCGCGGCGACGGCCAGGGAATTTACTACGGCCGCTTCCCTAAACCGGAAAATGAAAAGGCTCTGACCGGCGCCAATTACAACCAGAAAATCTACTTTCATAAGCTCGCAACACCTCAATCCGATGACCAGCTTGTATATGAGCGGCCGGATCACAAGAACTGGTTATTTCAACCTCGCGTCTCAGATGACGGACATTACCTATTCCTCTATGTAGGTGAAGGAACCCGTCCGGAAAATCTGGTCTTTTACAAAGATTTACTCAAGCCCGGAAGTGGCGTTGTCGAGTTAGTTAATAAATTCGAGGGTGAGTATGATCTGCTGGGCATCCGCGGCTCAAAGTTCTACTTCCATACAACCTTCAAGGCGCCCAAGGGCCGCGTTATCAGCATGAACGCCAATCGCGGCGACTTCACCGAAACCGTGGCACAAACAGATAATGTGCTCGATCAGGCAGTATTGACCGGCGAGTCTCTTTACCTTGTTTACGACAAAGATGTAGTGAGTGCCGCGGTGAAGTGTGATCTGAAGGGCTCCGGAAAGCGCGAAATACCCTTGCCGGGTAAGGGGCGCGCACTTTGGGCCGAACGTCTGACCGAATCGAACGAGCAGTTTTTTTCTTTTATCGATTTTCAGCAGCCGGAGACGCTTTACTCGCTCGATGTGAAGAATTGGCGGATCGCCCCCTTCGCGTCGTCGAAGCTCCCTTTTGATCCTCAATCCTTCGAGACCCGCCAGATCTTCTACAAGAGCAAAGATGGCACGCGCGTGCCGATGTTTCTGGTTGGGCAGAAAGGATTCAAACCTGATGGCAACCGGCCCTGTCTTCTGTGGGGCTACGGTGGGTTCAACATCTCCAACACACCTTCGTACTGGCCGCTGTATTTGAAGTGGATCGAGCTGGGCGGTACTTTAGCGAGCGCGAATATGCGCGGCGGTGGCGAGTACGGTGAGGAGTGGCATCAGGCCGGAATGAAAGGCAAAAAGCAAAACGTTTTCGATGATTTCATCGCTGCTGCCGAATGGCTGGTTGCGAACAAATATACCTCGCGCGGCAAGCTGGCCATTTTCGGATGGAGTAACGGCGGCCTCCTGATCGGCTCCACACTAAACCAGCGGCCGGATCTGTTCGGCGCAGCTGTCGCGGGCGCGGGCGTGATGGATATGCTGCGATTCCCCAAGTTCACTATCGGCAATGCCTGGACCTCCGAATACGGATCGCCCGATAATCCCGCCGAATTCAGAATTATTCGAGCTTACTCTCCGCTGCACAACATTCGTGAAGGTGTTCGCTATCCCGCGACTCTCATCTTGACTTCCGATCATGACGATCGTGTGGTGCCCGCCCACAGTTTTAAATATGCCGCTGAGCTACAGCACGCGCAGGCCGGTCCGGCCCCCATTCTCATTCGTATCGAAACCCGCGCAGGACACGGCAGCGGCAAGCCCCTCACGAAGCAGGTCGAAGACGCCACTGTAATCCTTGCCTTTCTCCAAAAATCTCTCGGAATGGAAATGGCGAACGGACAGGATCGCGCGTTGGCTGGCCCGCCGCCGAATTCTACATCACGCCCGTCAGAGAGCAAACCGAGCCGATAGCGGCGATCTCTTTCATGCCGCGAGTGACAATGGTGAGTTGAACCGCAATCCCAAAAAGCTTCGGGTCGCTCTGATTTCCGGTGGTCGTTCGGGCGAGCACGAGATCTCGTTGCGTTCCGCGCGTTCCGTTCGGGAAGCGCTTGATCGCGATCGCTTCGAAATTGTCGAGTATCTCATCACGAAGGAAGGCCGCTGGGAGCCGCATCCAATACAACCGGAGCCCAACGCCAACCCCGGCATTGATGTCGCGTTCCCGATGCTCCACGGCACGTTCGGCGAAGACGGCACTGTGCAGGGGCTACTCGAATTAGCAGCATTGCCGTATGTTGGTGCCGGCGTGTTCGCCTCTGCTGCTTCGATGGACAAGCAGATCGCAAAGCGCTTGTGTCATGAGGCCGGCCTGCCGGTCGTGCCGTACCTCGCGCTGACACGCGAACGCTTCGATCCCGCCCACCTCGAGCTGCCGTTTGCGTTTCCTGTTTTCGTGAAGCCTGCCAATCTCGGCTCTTCAGTCGGCATCTCGAAAGTCAGGTGCCCGGCCGCCCTCACTGATGCGCTTACGACTGCTCTGCTGTTCGATAAAAAGATCTTGATCGAGCAGGGAATCGATGCTCGCGAGTTCGAGTGCGCCGTTCTTGATGGCGTTGAGGCAAAGGCGTCGGTTCCGTGCGAAATCTTTCCTTCGCAGGACTTTTACACTTACGAAGACAAGTATTTGCTGGATAAGGCTCGCGTAGAACTGCCCGCTAACCTTACTCCGGAACAAACGTCAGAAATGCAGCGGCTGGCTATCGCTTGTTTCGAGGCGGTCGGGTGCGAGGGCATGGGCCGTGTCGATTTCCTCATGGCAAGGACGACCGGCCAAATCTTCATTAACGAGATCAACACGATTCCCGGTTTTACCTCCATCAGTATGTATCCCAAGATGTGGGAATACTCGGGCCTGTCATTTCCAATGCTGCTCGAGACGTTAATTGACCTTGCGCTCGAGCGGTCCGCATCGCGCGCGCAGTTGCAGTTTTCGCGCTGATGATCGCGAGGAGACACTTCGGCGGATGCGTGCTGTTGCTCACCTGCGCAGCCATTCTCACAGCACAGGCTCCCGCTTCGAGGCCAGGCGGAGCGCCTCCACCCGATCCCGGACCTGAACTCGACAAGTCGCTTCGTCAATTCATCAGCGTGCTCGCGACGGTGCGGACGGAGGCTGCTGATTCCGAGTCGGTCGACAAGCTCGTTTATGAGGGCGCCATTCCGTCGATGCTTAGACAGCTGGACCCGCACACGCAGTTTTTCGACCCCGTGCAATTTCAGCAACTGCGGCAAATGGAGGATTCCGAGCAAAAGGGATTTGGAAGTATTGTCTCCGTTTTGCCCGGTCAGGTCATCTTTCTACAAACCCTTCCCGGAACACCTTCGAACAAAGCGGGAATTCAGGCCGGTGACGAGCTCGTCGCTGTTAACAACATCGCCATCAGATCGCTCGAGCCCCAGCAGATCATTCAGCTTCTCACCGAAGCCCGCCAGCAGCGTGTCTCGGTTTTCATTCGGCGGCAAGGCTCGGCTCGTCCGCTCGAGTTCAAGCTCACGCCGGAGCTGGTTGATTCTCCAAGCGTCGATCGCGCCTACCTGCTGCGTCCCGGCGTCGGGTACATTCGCGTCGCAAGCTGGGATCTGCAAACGGCTACTCTGCTCAAAGATGCCATCACCAAGCTGGGCGGCGACTCCCTCCGCGGCCTCGTTCTCGATCTGCGAAACAATCCGGGCGGTGTGGTCAAAGCGGCGCTTGATGCCTCTGCCATGTTCCTCC
The DNA here is from genome assembly GCA_034782995.1 of Amazona versicolor. NCBI lineage: Eukaryota > Metazoa > Chordata > Aves > Psittaciformes > Psittacidae > Amazona > Amazona versicolor. The sequence goes on from JAVHMZ010463591.1 coordinate 16,165, forward strand.
AGCCCGGTCAGCGGATCATGAGTGCGAGAGGCCGTTCGAGCGAAACGCAGTCAGCCGATGTGCCCACGAGCGCCACGCCATTTCGCTTTCCGCTGAGCGTGTTGATCAACGAAAAAACCGCGAGCGCTTCGGAAATCCTTTCGGGGGCGCTGCAGGATCATGATCGGGCAACGATTGTAGGCGTCCCAAGCTACGGTAAAGGACTGGTGCAAAGCGTTCTTCCGCTCTCGGACGGCGCCGGCCTGGCGATCACCACTGCCTTTTACTACACCCCCAGCGGCCGCTCGATCCAACATCCGCTTCGCAACTCGGCGCTGTCGGAAACCTTCAGCGATAAGCCCGATCCACATGCCCCGACTTACAAAACGGACAATGGCCGGCGAGTGACCGGGGGCGGCGGCATACAACCTGATCTCGTAGTCGAACCGACTGGTTTGACGAGGCTCGAAACTGTGTTGGACGCGAGCGGCGTGTTGACCTCGTTCGCGACCGACTATCTTGCGAGGCATTCGCCGCTTCCCTCCTCGTTCTCAATCACGCCTGACGTACTCGACGACCTCAAGGTGTTCCTCGCCGCGCGATCCATTCAGCCGACTATCGCGGAATGGAGCACGGAACGGCAGTGGATCAGCCGCCGCTTGAACGAGGAGATTGTCACGCAAGCGCGCGGTGTCGCCGAGGGCGAAGAGGTGCAAGCGAAGCACGATCCTCAAATTCAGGCCGCACTGGCCGCCTTGCACGGCGGTCCGCTCTTGGCAGGTAAGTAGGTTTCTACTTCTGCTCTGAATCTTGGGCGAGCTCGAGCCAGAGCTCATCGATAGCGATCGAGCGTTCGTTCGGAAGGGCCATGACCTCTACGCGGTCAAGGTTCCGGGTCGTGCCGTTCCACACCCAGGCATCGCGCGCTTCGGGGTCCATCACAAAAATGGCGCGAATGCCGATCCGCTCATAGTTACGGCATTTCGCAAGAACCCGCTGCATTCGATCTTCTGGCGACAATACCTCGACCACAACGTCGATCGCTGTTGTCGGATAGGGAGTTTCAGTCTGGATCCAAGCAGCGACATCCGCCTTCGGCTGCCAGTCCGGATCGATTCTTAATTCCAGTTCTGGACCGGATTTGTATCCGGCTCGCTTCAGAGCAGAGACTAAAATCCCAACGAGCAGTACGTGGAAAACTGTGGGCACTGCTTTCTGCACCGCCTCTCCGAACCAGTACTCGTAATAGGGCTTCTCCTCGGCGTAGCGGCAGCGGAATTCTTCAAGCGACAGCAGATTGTGCGGGGCCGTTGCCATTACTTCAGTATAAGTTTGAAAATGTTCTACTGCGTTCGCCGGCTGAGAGCGATCGCAATCGGTTAGGCTTCCGGACGCCGGTAGTCGC
>JAVHMZ010464558.1:0-17535 GCA_034782995.1 Amazona versicolor
GTACCTCTTACCGCTTCACAAGATACCGATTCTGCTGGCGAATTGCCGGGCTGGTTAGCGGCCGTCCGCTCCGCCGACTCGAAGCAAGCCAAGGATATTGTGGTACTTGACCTTCAAGGGATTGCTTCGTTCACCGATTATTTCGTGATCGTCACGGGTATGAACAGTCCGCAAATCAAAGCTATTAGCGACGAAATCGCACTGCAGCTAAAGCGGCGCGGTGAACTGCCAATCAGCCTGGAAGGTTACAGCCAAGCCGAATGGATTCTCGCCGATTACGGCGACTTTCTAGTCCATATCTTCTCGCAGGAAGCGCGCGCCTTTTACGATCTCGAACGGTTGTGGCGCTCGGCCAAAAACGTTGCGATCCCAGCGGCTTGAAAATTCGGATTTTCTTCATCGGTAAACCGCGCGACACTCACCTGAATGCGCTTGCAGCCGACTATGTCAGCCGCATCAATCACTACGGTTCGATTGAACAAACAGAAGTGCGCAGGTTAGAGGCGAACGAACGGAAGCGCGCAGCTTTTCGGATCGCGCTCGATCCCTTGGGCCGAACTATCAACTCTCACGAGTTCGCGAAGATTTTGGAACGCGCTGAAATGTTGGGTCAGGAACTCCACGTATTCGTTGGCGGCGCGGAGGGCCTTCCCCCGGAGTGGCGCGCAGATGCCAATCTCCTGCTTTCACTCTCGACAATGACCTTTCCGCACGAACTGGCGCGCGTGATGGTTTTGGAACAGATTTATCGTGGCTTTGCACTGTTACGCGGTCATCCGTATCCTCGCTGAGTCTTTTGCCGGTATGTGCGAACCTGAGAGTTCGCTCCTTTATGTCCTGGTTCTCTCGCAGCGAAGGCGACGACGATAAAAAGCTCAAAAGCGACGGTTCTCCCAAGACTGTCAAAACCGAGGGTCTTTGGGAAAAGTGTCACAACTGCCGCGAGATTATCTGGAAGAAGGATCTGGAAGCGAACCACAACGTTTGCACCAGTTGCGACACGCACTTTCGGATGGACGCGCAGTCGCGGCTGCGCATGCTGTTCGACGAGGCGGACTACGAAGAGCGCGACCGCTACCTCCAATCGAGTGATCCGCTGGGTTTCGTCGATTCCAAACCGTATCGGGAACGCCTCGACGCGGTTCATAAATCGACCGGCTTGCACGACGCCCTGATCTCGGCCACCGGAAAGCTTATGGGACGCCGCATCAATCTTTGCGTGATGGAGCCCAAATTTATCGGCGGCAGCATGGGATCAGTAATGGGGGAGAAGATTACGCGGGCGATCGAGCGTTCGCTTGCCGAAAAGTGCCCCGTTATTGTAGTCTCGGCGTCCGGTGGCGCGCGTATGCAGGAAGGCGCGATCAGCCTCATGCAAATGGCAAAGATATCGGCTGCGCTGATGAAGCTGGATGAGGCCGCGATTCCGTATATCAGCGTACTGACCGATCCGACCACCGGCGGCGTCACCGCCAGCTTCGCAATGCTGGGCGACCTGAATATCGCGGAGCCGGGGGCGCTGATAGGATTCGCCGGCCCTCGCGTCATTGAGCAGACTATCTGGCAGAAGCTACCTGAAGGTTTTCAGCGCAGCGAGTTCCTGCTGAAACATGGCATGTTGGACGCGGTCGTGGCGCGCGGCGAGATGAAGGCGTATCTAGGAGACGCGTTGCGCTTTCTTGCCGGTCCCGTAGCCGCCTGATTCGGCCGCAGGCACTAAACAGCATTCGCGTTGGAATATCCAGATTCAGTCCGGTTTCTGTACGCGCTCGGAAATGAGCTGAAAACCGCGAAGTTTGGTTTGGAACGCGTTGCGCGTGTTGCAGAAGCGCTAGGCGATCCTCACCAGAGGCCGCGCCGGTTCGTTCACGTTGCTGGGACGAACGGCAAAGGTTCCACTTGCGCCTTCATTGAGTCCGGCTTGCGCGCGAGCGGTTTGCGCACCGGACTCTTTACTTCTCCTCACCTGATCTCACCGACCGAGCGGATTCGCATTGACGGCACGCCGGTGGGCGAGGACGAATTCGCGCTCGCCTTTAATCGTGTTCATGCCGTGGCCGAAAAACTGATTGCTGCGGACGCGATCGACACGCACCCAAGCTATTTCGAGACGCTTACGGCTATGGCGTTTCTTGTTTTCCGCGAGCGCGAGGTCAATGTCGCCGTGCTGGAAACAGGCTTGGGCGGGCGTTTAGACGCAACCAACATTGTGGAGCCGGAGATTTGCGCTATCACGCGGATTGACTTTGATCACGAGCAAATTTTAGGCTCGACAATCGAAGCAATCGCGGGAGAAAAGGCAGGCATCATCAAATCCGGCGTGCCCGTTGTGATGGCGCGGCAGCGGCTCGAAGCTGCGGGTGTGATCAAGGAACGCGCCCGGGCGCTTGGTTCGGAACTGATTGAGACTTCACCTGATTTCGTGGAAGGCGTTTCGCTGGCGGGCATGCATCAACAAGAGAACGCGCAAACGGCGATAGCGGTTCTGAAGCGGCTCGGTATCGGTTGGAATGCGATCGACTGCGGCGTTCGCACAACTCGCTGGCCTGGCCGAATCGAGCGCGTCAGCCGCGATCCTGAAATCATTGTTGACGGCGCGCATAATCCAAACGGAGCGCGCGCGCTTGCGGCCTATGTGTCCGCAACTTACCGCGATCCCAAGCCGGTTCTCATATTTGGAGTGATGCGCGAGAAAGCGGCGGAGGAAATGGCGGGAATTCTGTTTCCCTTGTTTCGCGAGGTGATCGTCACCGCGCCCGATCAACCGCGCGCGTTGGCACCGGAGATTGCCGCGGAACTGGCAGATCATCCGCAATTGCGCACCGCACGGAATCTCAGAGCAGCGCTGGGTATGGCTAAGTTTTTGGGCGGGCCGATCTTCATCACCGGTTCGTTGTTTCTGGTGGGAGAGGCTATGGGGCTTTTGAGGGGCGCGCCTTCATAGACACGCCAGCAGCTACCGTTCGTAACGCACAGGCTTCAACTTCGCTTCGGGCAATCTCACGTGAAGCATTTTCGCCACGGACGGAGCGATTTGCCGCATGTCGATGATGCCTAGATCGCGGCCTTTGGCTACTCCTGATCCCAGCACCATGAAGCTGGCGCGCAACTCCGGGTGATCGGGCAGGTACCCGTGGGTGCCCGTGGAAGGAGCATCCCGCACAGCATCCCCTCGCAGCTCTCCGGCGGCGGACCATCCAGGTTTGAAGTCGATCAGAAAGGCCGCATCAGGATATCCGCCGCGCCGCTTGACGTCATCATGCGTCAGCACCTTATCGATCCCATACTGAGGATCAGCTGCAAGGGAATCCAGGAATCGCTTTAATTTGGCAGTTGTTGCAGCATCCGACGGATCACGAAGCATGACCGCCGCCGTTCCACCAGACTCCCAAGCCTCGGCTTGCCAGGATTCGATCGGTGAAGTTCCTTTGGGCACGTCCCCTTTTCGAAGGGAGATGAAACCGGCTTTAGCAAGGAGGTTATTGACGAGCACGTGGTGATCGACGCGCACAAACCCGTGGTCTGAGACGATCACGATCTTAGCGTCCGGGTTTTTGTTGAACTCCGCGTTCATGATTTCGCCGACTTGCTTGTCCAGCTTTTCCACCGCCTCGTTCGCCTGCGCGCTGAAAGGTCCGTGCTCATGCTCCTCGTGATCCAGCCTGGCTAAATGGATCAAGACGAAGTTTGGGTTGTAAGTGTTGATGATTCCCACCGACCAAGCCGTCTTTTGATCGTCTTCAGGCGCATTGGCCGGAACGCTTACGGAAATCTTTTCTTTCAGATCCACGGGCTTGATGACCTCCCCGGCGGGTATGTTGGCCTTTTCTGACTGTGCGTACTCGGCGATGAGGTAATCGATAGGTGCTCCCACGGTAACCGGCCAACTGATCGCAGCCGTCGTGAGTCCCGCCTGATCGGCCGCTTGATACAGCGTCTCAGTTTTCAGATCGCGGAAGAACCAATACCATTGGCCGGGATGCTGACCAAGAGGATCAAAGGTGAGGTTCGAATAAATTCCGTGTTGCACCGGCCAAACGCCGGTGACCATCGTACTGTGACTCGGATACGTTACGGTGGGAATAACTCCGATAACGCCCTCCGCGTAGCTTCCCTCATTTAGAAAACGCTCCAAGACCGGCAAGTGGAGATTGTGTTCCTTGGCATGCGTTACATATTCCGGTTTCATGCCGTCAAGCGAGATCATGACAACATGCGGCTTTTGCGCGACGAGATGTGTCGAGCAAACAAGTACCGCTGCAAGAGTTACAACTCTGTTACAGATATTCATTCGTAATCCCGGCTTCTTTTCTTACCTAAGACTACACAGGGAAACTAAGGAGCGCAACCAAGCTGGATCTAGCCCAAACTGAAGTTCACTTCAATCGTGACACTTACCTCGACGGGCTCCTTATCAACATAGGTCGGTGAGTATTTCCATCGCCTGACGGCGCGAAGAGCGGAGATCGCCATATCCCGGCTCGGTGCGGACGTTACTACAAGATCGTCTAACGTGCCGTCCGTCAGGATGATAACGGCGATTTTCACGCTACCCTGCAATCTCTGCTCGCGCGCGGCTACGGGATACACCGGAGATACTTTATGGATAAGGTGAGCAGCCTGGATTGCGTGTGGACCCTCTGTCTTCGCCCCGTGTTTTCCAGCCCGAAGTGGGCCGGAGGCTTTTACTGAACTATCGCCCGCCGCGGCTTCGACCATACCGATTTCGATGACTCTCGACTCATTGCCTACAAGATGTACAGATCCGTAAACTGGCGCTTTGCCGTCTTTAAGCGCGCGAAAGAAATAATCGCCTTCTGCAAGATTTGCAAGCACGAAAGATCCGGAGGCTGTTGCCGTTTTTAGACCTTTGCCGTCTTCGTGAAACACAGCAACGTCTACACCGTCGAGCGGTGTGCGGGAAGCGTCATAGACCGTTCCGACAAGGCTAGCGCCCGCCAACACACAGGAGTGAAAGCAAACCGCGACAATGGGAAGAAATCGCAACATGTTATCTTTACACGCCTTTTTCCCTTGGCAAAGCGCGGGATCGTGAACTACGTGACTTCCCCGCGAATCAAGTCTTCGTAAGTTTCGCGCGCGCGAATTACGCGCCACGTCGCGCCGTCAACCAGCACCTCAGCCGCACGCGGGCGCGAGTTGTAATTCGACGATTGCGAAAAGCTGTAGGCTCCCGCCGAGGCGATAGCCAGATGGGTCGCGGGCTGTCCACCCGCGATCACGCGTCCACGAGCGAAAAAGTCGCCAGTCTCGCAAACCGGTCCGACTACGTCCACCTCCGCCCTTTCTTCACTCCATTCGACGGGCAAGATCTCATGATAGGAGCCGTAGAGGGCTGGTCGAATCAAATCATTCATTCCCGCATCGACGATAACGAATTCCTTCGCTCCCGAATTCTTCCGCGACATTACCTCGCTCAGCAGCACGCCGGCCTGACCCACGATTGAGCGCCCGGGCTCGACTAGAATCGTCAAACCGCTCGCCAGAAGATCCTCTTGCAACGGCGCGAAAAAGGCACGGAGATCTGGAGCAATTTCGCCTGGTTTGTAGGAAATGCCAATGCCACCGCCCAGATCGAGATAACGAAGGGCGTGGCCGGCGCGGATCAGATCGCGCGCAACGGCGATCATTTTGCGCGCAGCTTCAGCTATTGGCGCGGGATCAAGTACCTGCGATCCAATGTGACAGCTAACCCCCTCGGCTTGCAGATAGGAATAGTGCCGCGCGTGTGCGTACACTTCTAACCCACGCCGGATATCAATCCCAAACTTGTGCTCGTTCAACCCTGTCGAGATATACGGGTGAGATTGCGCGTCAACGTCAGGATTTAGACGGAGACTGAAGCGCGCGACAATGCCGACGTTCCTCGCCACGTCCGCAAGCAGGTCGATCTCCTGCTCCGATTCGCAATGAAAACTTCCGATGCCCGCGCGCAGAGCGTATTCGATCTCAGTCGCCGACTTACCCACGCCGGAAAATACGGCTGAAGCCGGATTGGCCTGCGCTTGAAGAATGCGGAACAGTTCTCCGCCGCTCACAATATCGAAACCCGCTCCCGCGTCAGCCAGCAGCTTTAAAACCGCGAGGTTGGAATTCGCTTTTACGGCATAACAGATTCGATGCGGAAGGCCGCTTAGTGCAGCGTCGTAGGAGCGGTAAGCACCGAGTATCGAAGCGGCGGAGTAAACGTAACAAGGTGTTCCCACTGCGTGTGCGATGTCCGGAAGGGGCACATCCTCGCAGTGGAGAATCTGGCCTGAGTAGTGGAATACCTCGGGGAGGCGTTCGGTCGTCAACAGCGCTTTTTGCCCCGGCGATCTTTGACCTTCATTACGATCACAGTTTGATCGTCGAAACGCACGGTATTGAATCGGTCAAGGGTGTCGAAGATGCGCGCGATCAGATCCTGCGGCGTTCCCCCGCAATGTTTGCGGACCACCTCCGCCAAGCGTCTGCGCCCGAACTCTTCGCCGCCAGGGTTCAGGTGATCCGACACGCCATCCGAATACAGCACGAGCGTATCTCCTGGCTGGGCTTGAAACACAGTCTCGTCGTAATCGCGATCGGGCAACAAGCCGAGCGGAACTCCCTCAACGTGCAGCTTCAAGATTTCGCCGCCACGGCAGATCATCGGCACCGTATTTCCGGCGTTGCTTAGCGTGAACTGCATGGTTCCCGGCGACCAAAGCATAAGAAGCAAAGTCACGTAGCGCGCCTCGACGGGACGCTCGACCAGCTTGTCGTTCAAAGCTTTCATCAGGTGCGCGGGGCTGCGCCACCGCGGCGCGAGCGTGCGCAAGAGACCAGCTAGCACGGCCCCGTAGAGAGCGGCAGCCGCGCCCTTCCCACTCGAGTCGCCAAAGGCCGCTACCCAGTTTGCGTCCGAATGCTGGAAGAAGTCGTAAACGTCGCCGCTGATTTCGCGCGCGGGACGCAGTCCGACGGCCGATTCCAGGCCGCGCATCGGAGGCGTCGCCGCGGGAAGCAACACAATTTGCAGTTCCCGCGCGGCGCGCAGGTCTTCCTGCATGCTTCGCTCGCGCACCGCGATCTCTTCGTAAAGCCGCGCATTTTCGATGGACGTCGCGATCTGCGGCGCCAGCAAGGAAAGCGTGCGGACGTGATCATCGCTGAATGCGCCAAGCTGCCCGCTTTCCAAATCCATCACTCCGACAACACGATCGTGTACGATCAGCGGAATCGCTACCTCGCTAAGAATATCCGGGTGTGACGCGATGTAGCGAGGATCGCTAGCCACATCGTCCACGCGCACCGGTTGACGCGACTGCGCCGCCGCCCCGACGATGCCGCGGCCGAGAGGAATCTCGTCCACTTTCACGCGCTGGTCGAAACGGATGCTTACGCGATGGCGCAGCAGCCCTTTGGCTTGGTCTACCAGAAGAATGCTGAAAGCGTCGTAATCGATGAGGCTCCGCACGCGCGCCGCGATTTTGTTCAGCAGTTCGTCCGGCTCAAGAATAGACGTAAATTCCTGTGAGATGCGCGCCAGCGTGCGCAAAGTGCGATTCTGCCGCTGAGCGCGACGGAATAGTTGCGCATTGTCGATGGCGGTTGCCACGCGCGCGGCGATCAAGCGCAGCATGCTCCGGTCGTACTCCGAATACGCGCCCAGGCGAGTCGATTGCACATCGATAACGCCTACCAACTTTTGGCGGGCAATCATCGGAACGGCCAGTTCGGCGCGCACGGCGTCCATCGCGTTCAAATAGCGCGTGTCTTTGCGAACGTCGGCGACCAACACAGGTTCCCGCAAAGCCGCCGCTGTTCCGACCAAACCTTCGTTCAACCCAATTTTTACGTTGCGCACGACCTCTTCGCGAAATCCTCGCGCGTAGCGAATGGTCAGATCCTGCCCTTTTTCGCTGAACAACAGAATCGCGAATAGGTCCGCATGGAGCACCTTACGGACGATGCCCGCAACGTTTCCCAGAAGTTCATCGAGATCGAGAGACTGGTTTGTGACAGCGGAGACTTCCAGAAGGAAGTCGAGCAGATCCGATCGCTCGCTGAACTTGGCTTTTCGAACAGCGGGCGGGCGCGGCAGCTTTTCGATGAGCGTCGGATCAGGCAGCGGCGGCCTCGACGATCTCGACTCCCGAGCTGGAACCGATCCGTGTCGCCCCAGCCGCAAGCATTTTCTTTAAATCGGCGAGCGTCCGAATGCCGCCGCTGGCTTTCACTCCCAAGTGTGGGCCCACCGCGCGGCGAAGCAACTCCACGTCGTGCACAGTGGCGCCGCCGACGTGGAAGCCGGTGGAAGTTTTGACGAACTCGGCGCCGGAGTCCTTGACAATCAGGCAGGCTTCTTCCTTCTGCTCGTCGGTAAGAAGCGCGGTCTCAAGAATCACCTTGACTAGCGCACCGCCGCGATGCGCTTCTTCTACGACAGCTTCGATATCGCGCAGCACGCCCTTCGCGTCGTCGGACGCCAGAAGACCGAGGTTCATCACCATGTCGATCTCCCGTGCGCCATTGTCTACGGCTTCACCCGTTTCCACCACCTTCGCGGCGGTGCTCCCTGCGCCGAGCGGAAAACCAGCGACACTGCACACTGCAGGACCGTCTTCGCCTAACTCCCGGAACGCGAGCGGAACCCATGACGAATTCACACATACGGAAGCGAACCGGTACCGCTTCGCCTCCTGGCATAGCTTGCGGATTTGCTCATCGGTGGCATCTGGACGAAGCAATGTGTGATCGATTACCGCGGCAATTTCACTGAGCGAACGCGAAGCCATCTCAGTTCCTATTGTAAGGTCTGTTTTCCGTTCGGATTCAGTACCATGCGGGAATGGACACCGACGCGCAGCTCAAGAAAATGGAAGCGGACTGGGACGCGCGCGCCCGGGAGAATGCCCGGTTTTTCGTCGCGAGTTCAAGACAAGAATGGTCCGACCAGGACTTTTTCGAATCGGGTCGCTTAGCCGTTCGCAACTTCATCGCCAACGACATGACCAACATCTGCCGCGGCAACGACCCGAAAGCCATGCGCGTTCTAGAAGTTGGCTGTGGTGTCGGCCGAGTCACTCGCGCGCTGGGAGAACTGTTCGGCGAGGTCTATGGGCTGGATGTCAGCCAGGAGATGGTCGATCGAGCGAAGGATGCCACCAGCGACCAGCCGCATGTTCATGTCGTCAAGAACAACGGAATGGATCTTGCGGCACTACCCTCCGCAACTCTGACGTTTGACTTCGCGTTCTCGCAACTCGTGTTTCGACATATCCCGAGTAGACAAATAATCGAAAGCTACGTGAGCGCGATCGGGGAGCGTCTGCGGCCCGGCGCTCTGTTCAAGTTTCAATTACAGGGCGTGGACGTTTTCGCAGAGCCGGACGATACCTGGCTTGGCGTCGGGTTTACACCGGAAGAGACAACCGAGCTAGCGGAACGAAACGGTTTCGAAAAATGTGCAGAGCACGGTGCCGGAACACAGGACTACTGGTTGTGGTTCTTCCGAAGAGACGGAGAGAGAAAAGGACCAGTCTGAAGGTTCGAGGCGGTGGTCTCGAACGCTTTTCTACTTCGCTGTCGACGCTTTACCGCCGTCCTGCAGGACGTACACCGTTTCGCCGGCTTTCACCATGTGCAGCCGCTTGCGAATTTCCAGCTCTTGCGCTGCGGGATCGTTCTTCAGCTTCTCCACGCGCCGGTCCAGGCGGTCAATCTCCGCGCGTAGCCGCGAATTCTCCGTTTGCAGTTCGCGTAACTCGCGACGTCGTTCTAAGAGACCTGAGTAACCGTTCGGCCCGCGAAATTCAGCCACGCCGTATCCCACGGCTAGCAAAGAGAGAGCGGCGATGGCGATTTTGGCGGAAGACAGTTTCATAATGTTTTGTTCTGGCCTTCACGCGCGATAATAGCACTTTGTGATGGCCGCCCGAAACACGAAAATATTAATGCTCACGGCCTGTTCCCAAGAGTCCGAGGCGGAGCGAATCGCACATACCCTGCTCGACGCGCGGTTGGCCGGCTGCGTTCAGGTTTTGCCCAAGATGCGAAGCTTCTACGTGTGGCAAGGCAAAACTGAGAGCGCTGACGAGCATCTCTTGCTAATCAAAACCTCGCTCGCGAAACAAGAAGCGGCCGAAAGCAAAATTGTAGAGCTGCATTCTTACGAAGTTCCAGAGATCGTTTCTCTTCCGATTACCGCGGGTTGGGGAAAATACATGCAATGGCTGGATGACATTGTCGGTTAACGGGCGATCCGCGCTGATCTTTGATATGGACGGCGTAATTGTGCACTCCAATCCCGTGCATCGCTTAGCTTGGGAGCGCTTCAATCTGTCACGCGGTCTCGAAACCACCGAAGCCATGCAGGAGTTGATGTACGGCAAGCGCAATGACGAGATCCTGCGCGCGTATTTCGGTCAGCATCTAACCGATGACGAGGTGCTGGAGTACGGCGCGGCAAAGGAACAGGTCTTTCGCGATATGATCGGCCCCATGCTGCCCGGCGCTCTCGTTCCAGGGTTGCGGGGGTTTCTTGAAAGGCATCAGGATTTTGCCATCGGCTGCGCAACCAATGCCGAGCCGGCGAATGTCGGATTTGTGCTTGAGGCCGCCGGGATCAAGCATCTTTTCCGCGCCTGGGTAGACGGCCATCAGGTTGCGCGGCCAAAGCCTTATCCGGACATTTACTTGAGAGCCGCGGAATTGTTGGGCGTTGAACCACGCCACTGCCTCGTGTTTGAAGATTCCTATCCAGGCGTGGAAGCCGCACGGGCAGCGCGTATGGAGGTTGTCGGGATTCGAACAACGCATTCGGGACTGGACGGCGTAGCGCTGGAGGTAGACGATTTCTTCGCGCCGGAACTGGACCGTTTTGTGAGCGAGTTCGCAGAGAAACGCGAAGGGAAATTACAATAGTCGCAATGCGGCTTGCCTTGCTCGCGATCTGCGCGACCGCTGGCGCGATGTGGACCGAAGCGCAGACAAACTCGCCAGAGCCGCCCAAGGCCGATATTCCCTACCTGCTGATGGCGCAGGATCTGGTCCCGACCGACGCGCTCACCGCCGCGCATGACACGCGCAACGCGAGCAAGAAAAAAGAAGAAACCACCTATTGGGTTCCAGGCGAGCACGCCAGCGCCAAATCTCCCTTGGCGAGCCCCATCTTCATGATCAAGGAAGATACTCTCGCAGCGGAACGCTTGGGTGTTTTTCCTTTCGAGATTCGCAACGGCCGCCGCGAGATCGTCTTCTCCCACCGCAAGCAAAACAAACCGTACACACTGACGCTGAAGAAAGTGGGCGACGCACTTTACCGCATGGAGGTCGATCAAAGTTTGCCGCCCGGCGAGTACGCCCTCTCGCCAAACGGATCGGACGCGGTGTTTTGCTTTTCGGTGTATTGAACTAAGGCCAAGCTAAGCCACCGCATATGTGCGCGGCAAATAGCTCAGCGCTTGATCGCTACGAATCGATACCCATCTGCGTAAGCCGGTACCGCAAGGCATTCCGAGTTAGCCCTAGCAGCCGCGCAGCCTGACTCTTGTTGCCGTTTGCGGTTGCGAGCGCCTGTTTCAAGATTTCCTGCTCATACTGGTCAAGGGTCATCCCTGGCGGAAGCGAAAAGTCGGCCGAGGACGCGCGCGTGGGCCGGCCGGAGTCGAGCCGGATGTCCGGGGCATCGAGCACCGGACCCGTGGTCAACACCAAACTTCGTTCAATCACATTCTCCAACTCCCGCACATTTCCCGGCCAGTTATAGCCGGCGAGTTTGGCGATGGCCGCTTCGGTCAAACCCTGCGCCGCAGACCCCGAATCGACCGCAAGTTTGCGCACAAAGTGCTCGGCAAGCCAAGGGATGTCCTCGGGCCGCTCGCGCAACGGCGGAATGTTGATCGGCACCACATTCAACCGGTAGTAGAGATCCTCGCGAAACGTGCCCTGCTCAAGCGCGGCACGCAGATCCTGATTCGTTGCTGCAACCACGCGCACATCGATATGAAGAGTTTTGTTGCTCCCCAGCCGCTCAAACTCGCGCTCCTGCAGAACGCGCAGCAATTTCACCTGAATATGCGCGGGCACGTCGCCGATCTCGTCTAAAAAGACCGTTCCGCGATCCGCCTGCTCGAACTTGCCAGGTTTGCTAGTGGTCGCTCCTGTGAATGCTCCCTTCTCGTACCCGAACAGCTCGCTCTCCATCAGATTCTCGGGGAGTGCCGTGCAATTGATTTTGACCAGAGGCTTATCCGCCCGTGGCGAGTAATGATGGATTGCGCGCGCGATCAGATCTTTACCCACTCCGCTTTCCCCAGCTAAAAGAACGGTGGAACGCGTGGGCGCCACTTGCAGCACGATGGCGAAAATCTCCTGCATTGCGCGGCTGCGGCCCACAATGTTTTCGATCTCGTACCGCCTGCCTAGCTCTTCTTTGAGCTTGCGATTTTCGTCGCGCAGCGAACGCACTTCAAGCGCTTTGTGCACCACGGCGCTTAGGTGGTCAAGGGCAAACGGCTTTTCCAGAAAATCGGCCGCGCCACTCTTCATCGCTTCCACAGCAGCGCCTACCGAACCATGCGCTGTCATCAGGACTACGGGCGCCATGGCGTTCTGCCGCCGCAAGAGAGTCAGCAGTTCAAGCCCATTCATGTTGGGCAGACGAAGATCGCTCAAAATCAGCGACGCGCGCGATGCCAGCGGAAGCGCCTCTTCGGCGGAACCGGCTCCCGTCACCTCGAAACCTTCGCCGGAAAGCCGCAGTTCAATCACGCGCCGGAGCTTTTCTTCGTCCTCGACCACCAGAATGTTGGGTCTCATGCCTCAATCGAAGACGCGCGCGCAACCGGCAGGGTCACCGTGAAGACGGTTTTTTGATTGGGAACGCTGGACACGTTGATGGTGCCGCCGTGTTCGTCGACGATCTTAGCGACAATGGCGAGGCCAAGTCCGGTTCCATTCGACTTAGTGGTGAAAAACGGATTAAAGATCGACTCGAGACGATCTTCGGGAATTCCCAATCCGTGATCCGTTACCTCAACAACCGCCGCGCCGTCACGCATTTCCGCAGCTACGGTTACCGTGCCTCCGGATGGCGAAGCTTGGATGGCGTTCAAAAACAGATTGACGAATACGCGTTCTAATAGCTCGGAGTCAAAGGCGAATCGAATGGGCGTGCGGGCAGCGCTGAGATCAAGAGCGACGGTTCGCTCGTTCGCGTCCCGGGCAGTTGCTCTTGCGGCGTCGGCTAGCGCGTCTTCTAGGTTTGCAGGAGCGACCCGCAATTCGAGAGGGCGAGCGAACTCCAGAAATCGTCCGATGAGCGAATTGGTGCGATCCACCTCGCTCGAGATATAGCCGGAAAGCTCGCGGGCAATGGGGTCATTGGCCGGAAGATTTTGGCGGAGCATGTCGGCGCTGCCCTTGATTGTTCCCAGCGGATTGCGCATCTCGTGCGCCAGTCCGGCGGTCAATTGACCTAGCGCGGCCAGACGTTGCGCGCGCAGCACCTGGCCCTTGGCCTCCTGCAAGTTGCGATTGGCGAGTGCCAATTCGTCCGCCAGAGCTTTATAGCGGACACTCTGTTCGCGCAGCTTCTCCGCAAGCGTCCGCACCAACAAGCCGGAGATTGCCAGAAATAACAGGCGGCGGATAAGCTCATTGACCTCTTCGCGAGGAATGTCGAAGCGCGTCCAATCGACGTAAAGAAGAAACGAGAGATACGCACCACACGCCGCGCCGGTGAACGCCAGCGTCCCGATCACTCCGAGAGTCGCGGCCGCGCTCATCACGGGGAATAGCAGCACCCAGTAGTAGGGGCTTGGAAGGCCCTGCGTATAACCGATCAAAGCGTACCCCGCGGCCAGCTTAACCACGTTCCAGATCACTTTGCTCCGCGTTGTCTCGAGCGGAATCAACCGCAATTCCGTGATCTGCAACGCGCCTAAAAAGAGGATTAATAAAATTTCGGACGGGTCGTGATCGGGTGTGAGGGCGGCCAGAGCCGCGAACAACGCCACGAGCAAAATCGCAAGAAAAATGTCGCGCGGACGAATTCTCAAAGGCGCTGATTGCAATTCTCTATGGTAAGCCCGGTATGTAAAAATGAGGTTGTATCCCCCATGGTCAATCAAGCTGAGTTGGATCGCGAACTCGAAGCGCCAACTCCGTCCTCAGACTCGCCGTCTCGGAACGACTCGTCGTCCCGAGATCACGACTCCACTCGGAATGGTGGAAGCGAAGTTGGCGAAGAGCGGGAATCGGTAGCGGAAGCAAACGTCCCGGAATCATCTGTTAACCAGCGCAGCGCCGATACCGAAGACGGGCCTCTAGCAGGATCAGAAAGTTCGTCCTTTGGCGAGCTTTTGAGCCGGTTTGAACAGTCGCATCGCGAAAAGCCGCAAGCGGGACAAGAAGGACGCGAAGCGAAGGTGGTCTCGATATCCGGGGATTCGGTTTTTCTCGATATCGGGATGAAGACCGAAGGGAAGCTTCCCGCCGCGTCCGTGCGCGACAAGAACGGCGAGATTCGCCTCAAGGCCGGAGACGCCGTGCGCGTCAACTTTAATGGGCGAGACGAAGAGGGTTACTACAAGCTATCTCTGGTTCACATCGAGCAGCCGAAGGACTGGTCTTCGCTCCATCGCGCTCTCGCCGAAAAGAAAATCGTCCAAGGCACGGTTACAGGTCTGATCAAAGGCGGCGTAACGGTTGATGTAGGCGTTCGCGCATTTATGCCGGCGTCGAGATCGGGTGCGCGGGACGCCTCTGAACTGGGCAAACTCGTTGGGCAAGAGATTACCTGCAGAGTCATCAAGGTCGACGAAGCCGATGACGACGTAGTTGTTGATCGCCGTGCCGTTCTAGAAGACGAGGAAGCGCGCGCGAAGGACGAGCGCTTCGGCGAGATTCGCCAGGGCATGGTTGTTAAGGGTACCGTGCGAAATCTGATGGAGTACGGCGCGTTTATCGACCTCGGTGGCGTTGACGGAATGCTTCACGTTGCGGAAATGTCGTACGGTCGCGTGAACAAGCCCGCCGACGTGCTTTCGATCGGACAAGAAGTCGAAGTACAGGTCCTCAAGGTCGAGCCGAACCGCAAGCGTATTTCCCTCGGGATGAAGCAGCTCGCCGTGGACCCTTGGACAACCGCAGCCGAAAAGTACGTTGTTGGAGAACGCGCGAAAGGGACAGTGAGCCGCTTGGCGGAATTCGGTGCGTTTATCGAGCTCGAACCTGGGCTAGACGGGCTGATCCACCTCTCGGAGATGTCGTGGTCGAAAAAGGTACGCAGACCTTCCGACCTCCTCAAGGCGGGAGACGCAGTCGAAGTTGTTGTTTTGGGAGTGAATCCAGCCGAGAAACGGATCTCGCTTGGTCTTAAGCAAACCATGGGAGATCCATGGGATGAAGCCGAGAAGAAATTTGCAGTCGGCGCGATAGTCGAAGCTCCCGTCACCAGCCTGACGAAATTTGGCGCGTTCGTTCAACTTGATGATTTCATCGAAGGGATGATTCATGTTGGCGATATCAGCGCGGCCAAGCGTTTGAATCACCCGCAGGACGAGTTGAAGGTTGGGCAGACGGTACGCGCCGTGGTGCTTGAACTCGAGCGGGCAAGGCGTCGCATCCGGCTTGGCATGAAGCAGTTGGTTCCCACTGCCGCCGATGAATACATCGGCGAGCACAAAGAAGGCGACACGGTTACCGGGCGCGTAACGGACGTCAAAGGCAATCGCGCCAACGTCGAGCTTGGGGAAGGCGTGAACGCAATTTGCATTCTTCCCGAACGCGCGGAACCAAAACGGGCGGAAGCGAACCAATCTCCCCAGCCCGCCGAGCGGCGCGAACCGGTCGATCTTTCCGCTCTAAGCTCCATGTTGACCAGCCGTTGGAAAGGCGGAGGCGACGGCGGCTCGAACCAATCCGCCGCCAAAAGCGAAGCTCCAAAACAATCGGGTATTCGCGCCGGTCAAGTTCGCACGTTCCGCATCGCGCGGCTCGATTCCGAAAAGAAACGCATCGATCTCGAACCGGTCGGCTAGCCTACTCCGGCCAGCGGATATCGAAGATCTGCCGCGTCCAGAACGGGGTCACGTCGTGCGTCCATGTCGCGCCCGTACCCGCGGTCGCTTCTTTCACCAACTCCGTCATTTCGTCTGCGCGGAACGCGCGCCGGATCGATTGTTTCCCGTCAATCGCGCCGACCTTGCTCAAAAACGGGCACACAAATATCGAGAACAGTGTCAGCGGCAGGGGATGGCGCACGAGATCCAATACGAGGAAGCGCCGCACCGAACGGCCGACATTGCGAATGAGCGCGACAGCGTCGGCATCGCTGAGATGATGCAAAACCAGTGTGCACACGGCGGCATCGGCTCGGGGAAGGGGATCGCGCGTTGCGTCTGCGGCGATGATGGTCAGCCCGTCAACGATGCACGCCGGCGGTTTTAGATCGATGCCGATCGCTTCCGTCAATCGCAAGCGCCCGCGCAGATCGTCGAGAAGCGCACCATCGCCGCAACCAATATCAAGAACGCTCGTAGGCTTCGGTTCCGCGTCGAGTAGCCGAGCGAGAGTTTCGGCATAGCCCAACGCGCGATGGATGTGGCGGAGATCCCGATGAAACCGCCGCGCCACCTCGGGTGAGGGATGCGGCTCATCCATGATTTCCGGTTCGAGCGAACGTGTTTCGAGCAATGGTTATAATCTTCCCATTCTTCCTCGCTTATGACCGATCTCACCCGCAGAAGTCTTTTTACCGGTGCTGCCGCGCTCGCGTCCGCATCCGCGCTCCCCGCCGCGCGTCCGTCCTGGAAGCCGAAACTCGGCATTCTTGCGGAGTTCACGCCGGGCAATGTCGACTTCGCCCACACCGAAGGGTTCACGAGCATGGGCCTCTGGTCTCACCATGGAAGCCCGCTCGATGCGCAGCGCGTCACCGACGAACAAGTGGAACAGATCCGTTCTCAATTCACGCGGACGGGCCTCTATTTGTCGGTCGTGGGCGCAACGCTGAACCACATCGCGTCTGACGCTCAAGAGCGCAAGCGCGAGAACGATTATTTCGTTAAGGTGATCGAGTTGGCTGGCAAGCTCGGGGCACCCTATGTCGGGACGGCCTCGGGAACAATGCGAGGCCGTCCCTTAAAAGCGCAAGCCGCCGAGATCGTTCGTGTCTACGAAACGGTTTACTTCCCGGTATGTCAGCGGGCGAAGGTCCGCATTCTTTGGGAGCCATGGCCGGAAGGCCCCAATGTTGCTACTGGCCCGCAGGGCTACGACGCCTTGTTTAGTGCGTTTGGCAATTCGCCGTATGTGGGGCTGCAGTACGACCCTTCGCATCTCGTGCGCTTGTTCATGGATCCGATCCAAACCGCGCGCGACTACGCCGATAAGATCTACGACGTTCATCTGAAGGACACGGAAATCCGATGGCCGATTTTGAAAAACGTCGGTATCCGCCCATTCGATGACGTGAATTGGTGGCGATATCGCATCCCTGGCAACGGCTCTATCGACTGGCCAGCATTCTTTACCGTTCTCGAAGAT